>APFE030598470.1:44119-90460 GCA_000404065.3 Pinus taeda
ATTTGTTGACTCAGCTAATCCATTACCTTGCGGATAGTAGTTGGCCGAATATTTCAGTTTGAACCCTCTTTTAAGTGCAAACTCAGTCATTGCATTCCCCGAAAAGTACGAGGCATTATCAAACATCAAAGCCATCGGCAATCCAAACCTAGTGATTATAAATTGATCTATGAATTCAATGATGTTTTCAGAATTAGCTGTCTTGAGAGGAATTGCTTCTACCCATTTAGTAAAATAATCTGTTTCCGTGAGGATGTATCTATGCTGCTTAGAAGAGTGAGGAACGATCTCACCTATTATGTCCAAGCTCCACTGACTGAATGGTTGCTCGATGTTTACCGACTGTAGTGGCATGGACGGCTTCTTTTGTCTCCCTGCAGTAGTTTGGCAGACTTGGCATTTCCTCACGTAACTGTGTGAGTCTTTGAACAGTGTGGGCCAATAATATCCTGTACGTAAGATCTTGTGTGCAGTAGCATCTCGAGCATAGTGTCCGCCTGCGGGTCCATCATGAAGTTCCTGCAAAACCTTTTCGGCTTCAGTTTTCTCAAGACATATAAGAAGCACAGAATCATAATTCCTTTTAAACAGAACATCATTTATGAGCTGATATTGTTTAGCTTTCAATCTCAGAGCTCTTTTCTTGGTGTGATCTAGGTGTGCTGGAGCATACCCGTTCTTAAGATAATAAATGGTGTCATCATATAATGATTCTGTATCGTTTAGGCTTACCTCATACATTTGTACCTCTTCAGATGAATTTTTAGGAATTTTCGATGCTCCAGCCAACATTTTGCAGAAGCCTTGTCCTCTCACAATGCTTGCTGGTTTGATCTCAAGGTCGTATTCTTGTAAAGCAGTGATCCAATTTGCTCTTTTTTCACCCACATCCTTTTGTATTAGAAGATTTCTTACCGCTGGAAACGGTACTATGACCTTGGTGTGGTTTTTAAGTAAGAAAGGTCTGAAATATTTGACCGCTTTGAAAACAGCATATGCCTATTTCTCCACGTCTGAATAGTTGAGTTCAGCACCTTGTAGATTTGAGCTAAAAAATGTGATTGGAGCTTCCGCTTTTTCTTGTTTTGCTTGATTTAGAATCGCGACATATGATTTCTCTGAGGCGAATGTGTATATGATAAGAGATTCTGCAAAATTCAGGGTCGCTAAAGATGGAGCATTAATGATAGCTTGTTTGATCAGGTTGAATGCTTCATGCTCATCTTGACCCCATTTGAAATTTGAATTTTTTTTTATCATGGTTTGCAAAGGAGAAACAATTCGTGAAAAAATTGGGACAAATATCTTCATAAAATTGATTTGACCAAGGAAAGATTGCATGACTTTTTTATTATGAGGTAGGGATATTTCAAAAATTTCTTTGATTCTATCAGGCTCAATGTGAATACCAGATTTTGACACTATGAATCATAGAAGTTTTCCTTCACTTAATGCGAAAAAAGATTTCTTTGGGTTAAGTGAAATCCCATACCTTAAACATCGTTGAAATATTTGTTTCAAGTCTTTGAGATGTCGCTTCGCTTTTTGGAGTACACTGTTATATCATCCAAATAATTCTACAGATTTATTGACTAAACCCTTGAATGCGATGTTCCATGGCTCTCTGAAATGTAGCGCCGACATTGATCAAACCAAATGGCATCTTCTGATATGCGTATGTGCCCCATTTGGTTCGAAATGTGGTTTTTAACTGATCATCGGGATGTACCAGCACTTGATTGTATCCTGAAAATCCATCCAAAAAAGACATTAGTTATGAGCATGCTACTGCCTGTAATATCTGCTCCATAGGAGGGAGGGGAAAATTGTCTTTTTGACAGGCTTTGTTGAGATTCCGAAAATCGATGCAGATTCTAATATCTCTATTTTTCTTTCTAATGGGTACCATATTGGAGACCCATTTGGAATGTCTGACGGGGAAAATTATTCTGGCTTTTAATAACTTATTTAGCTCAGTTTTTATCTGGTTTTCTAAATTGGGGTGGATTTTTTTGAGTTTCTGTTGGACAGGTTTTTCGTTGTCAATCATAGGAATACTATGTTGAATGATAGAAGTGTCGTATGTCTTCAGCTCATCGTAATTCCAGGCAAAAACATTTTTGTATTGTCTCAAAAGACGAATATATGCTAGTTTTTCTTTAGGGGCTAGGCCATGGCCTAGATTAACGTTTTGTGGTTTATCATCGGCTCCCAGGTTAACTAATTCGTAGTTCAGAGTCGAACTGTAGAGCTTATATTAGTAGACCTTTTAAACCGACTTTTCAAATCGTATAAGTCTTCCAACTTAACCACCGATTTAGGTATAACATTATTAGTGCTATCTTGTTGTATTTGTCGATCGTGATGGTCTTCGTCAATTATTTGATCGGAGTAGGATCCTTCAGAAGTGAGGAAATTTACAATATCAAGATCGTCATTGAATACTCTCCAGTTTGTAATGTTGTTAGGGATGGACGGTCTAAAGATTAATTCTATTGAGAATCTATCTGGACTAAAATCTTTGGAGGGAATGAGTCTAGAGGCAACGTTAGCTAAAAGGTCTGCGCTCGCATTTTGGAGTCTTGGGATTGACGAAATATTAAATGCTATGAAATGCTCAGTCAGATCTTGTACTAAAGATTGATAGTGTTTCAAATTACTTGATAGGCAATGTATGGTGTTACGTACCTGTTTGACGACAATCTTAGAGTCTCTGAAGACTTGAATATACTTGACGTTCAATCCGATTGCTTTGTATAGGCCTTGCACAAAGGCCTCATATTCCACTGTATTGTTTGTGCAATCGAATTCAAGTCTGCATGTAAGCATGGTCTTATTTCCTTCTGGACTAATCAGAACGCATCCTGCTCCTGTTGCTTCGTTAGATTTAGAGCCATCAAAATACAATTTCCAAAACAAAGATGTATTTATAGGTTTATCTACAAAATTAACACACTTTGAATTATCAATTTGGGAAAAAATTTCAACTTGGGACAAAACTGAATTTTCTAAGTAAGGTGATGTATGAGCATTGAAATTGCCGAGGAAAGAATCTACCGAGTAATTTCCTATGATGCTGCTGTTATATGCTATTGCTTCATTTTCTCCCTCCAATTCCGTTACTATGTACTTCTGGTGTAACTCTCGTTCAACCTTTATTTGATTTGGTTTACCATTGTAGGGTAACCACATGTGCGACCAGTCGGTTGAGAGAGTATCCATGGAGTTTTTCGGACCAATCCCTGCTAAGAATTAAACCATATAATTCTGGGATATCAGCTACTAGAATGTCAATAACCTGGCATACCTTCGGGTTAGACGATAATCTTATGGTGACTTGATTAAGTTCACCAATCACTTCGACTTGAGATGATCAAGCTGAACTATGCGCACTGCGGATTTTTGTGGTTGAACATTCAACTTGGCACATATTGATCTGGGTAAAATATTCGTTGAAGCCCCAGAATCTACCAAACAATTGTGCACATTTTTATTGAAAATTTCATAAGTGAGAAGAGTCTCACTGTCAAACTCTTGTGGTGTTTTCCTTGCTCTTTTCCTGGTGGGGAGAGGGAATTCAGTTGGCTGGATTTCAAATTTTACGCTCTTTAATCTGGTCAGGGGATGAGCAGGATTGTACTGCGAAGTCACGCTGCTTTGAGATTTATCAGACCTCAGTGTAAAAATAGAAAATCCCTGGAGTTTGTGAATCAGAGTTTGAACTTCAGGGGGTTCAATGGTAGATTGGTCTAAAATATTATGGTATGTAGCAGCGGTTAATACTCGAGCGACTTCTGACTCTGGATTTAAACGTACTGGGGAAGTCAGGGGAGTTGATGAGGGTGATTCACTCTCAAAATGGTATTTAGATTTTGATTTAGGTTCCATTCATAGTTCGCGGCCCTCCTTCTAGCGCCAAATATGTTGAAGCCCTGAAAATCGGGTTGACAACAAGGGGGATACCCACCCGGTCCGGAACCTTGGTTGGCAGCTCCTTATCCGTTTTGTTATAGCGGGTCTGACTGGGGATAATGGGACCAATTTCCCAATCTAAGGGTGTGTGTGTGTGTGTGTGTAGAGTTGGATGATGCTGATCTAAGAGTACTTAAAGCTAATTTAATTCAGATTCTTAAACTAACTCTATGATATTGTAATCTAATGAGAAACAACACATCTAATCTACGCTAACCCGGGGTGTATTTCTTCTATTATGCGATCTAAAGAGATTTCAAATAATAACTGGTAATAAATATCATTCAGCTATTATAAGAATAGAAATAAATTAAGATAAACCACTTTGCATAAGAAGTTAGGAAAAACAATTGCGAACAACATATCGCATAATAAGTTATTCATATATCAGACATAAATAAATGGATCCACCATACAAAAGTGCCAAATGGTAACTCATACATTCATGCAATAACATATAAACAACTGAAAACAGTATATCACTTTAAGAATATAAGCAGAAATGGCCAAGAGATAAAAGTACCATTTATGACTAATCCTACTCATAAGATTCAAGCAAAAACGATTTATCTCTACTTGTTCTAACATCTACTAAGAGTACAAAAGTGCAACATCAGTAGCAGACGTCAAATGCAAACATTAATAAATCTCGATCCATCCATTCATCAAAACCTCCTCTGAGGGTGCATAAATGCATGTTCCGAGGACAAGTTTTTAACAAATTTCTGGACCCTTCTCTAAATGCATGAGAAGGGTTTAAATACTGCTAACTAATTAACTTAATTACATAAATTTAGGATGCGATTTTAAATGACCGCCCTTTTGATAAAGCAAAACTATTTCTAAAAATTGAATCTAATTCTGAACCATTTCCGTATTTGCTCCTTAGTGCTACAAGCATGCAACATTCGCCTGGGAAGAGTCGGATGGTCGCCTTCCGCTTTCGTTTGAGCTATAAAAATAGAAATAACAAGCGCTGGCACCACTTTCTGGTAAACTAGAAGATATTTTCAAGAATATTCCTCTGGATGGGTGTATTCACTGCGTGTATACTTGGTAATAACTCAAATTTCTCTCAAACTGACTCTGCTTTTGCTATTTCCGTTTCCGGCCTTGCGAATGACTGAACAAGTTACGGACTTTACTCTCTGAACAATTTTCTGCATCGAAAACTACCTCCATTCTTTGTTCTGAGCTTTTCTGGGCATAAGCTTCAGGGTCTTTTGTAAACATGCTGCTTTTGTGCGCCTTTGAGTCTGAGCTTTAGATGGCCTATTGACATCAGCATCTGTTGAGTGATACTCCGGAATCTGTGGTCCTATCGCATGCGACATCCATTTCTGAAGGGATCTCTTCTCTGTTCTCTGAGCATTGACGCTTTTCCCTTTTCCTTAGATGTTTCCTGCACATTGTTTCATGTTATTTCCTGTCTTACAATTTACGCAAAGGAAAAGAGTAATGATAATAAAGATTGACATGAAAGATTTAAGCTCTTATGAATGCATAATCATGACACCCATAGCGAACTGACTCTTCGAAAAACAAAAAACTACCCTTCCTGAATACTTTGGCGTACAATCATTAATTTCTTTTAAGGCGCGCACCCAATTTTGGTTAACGGACAGCTTTCCTTGAATATTGCGCCGAGGAAAATTCGTGATGGGTGATTTCTGCGACTCGCATCGCAGCATCGCGGATCGCGTCGTCAAGATGTGTCATCGCAGAAAAATATGATCGCGAATTTTCGCAAATCGCAGATCGCAGCATCATAGATCACAGATCGCATTTAGTCATTCAGTCATTGTGTGCTACTTACGCGATGTTGCGATATGCGACGTCGCATATCGGCCGTCGGAGATTTCTTAAGTTTTTTCATTTAAGAGCGCTTCATAATGAATGCGATGCGATGAATTTTGCGTCGCTTCTTCGCAGTTTATTATGCTCATAAGAAAACGTTTCATTCTCTTCTCGCGATGCGATAAAGTTTTAAGGAGTTGAATACAAAAATTTTCATAAAATGTTTGTTTGGATTTTTTATTAAGGGTCCCCATTTGCTTGGTGTTATTGCTAATATCAAACAAAGAGGGGGGTTGTTGGTGGCCACAACAGAATGTCAATCCATTCATAAAGCGGTTGTTGAAGACAAAGTTGCAACTCTGAATGTTGTTGCTGCAACTTTGGAGCATTGTTTATACAATTTTGAAACATTATTGTTGCGATTATGACCATTGTTGTTGCAACTCTGGAGCATTCTTGTTGCAAATCCACTACATCCAACAGAGACATTTTTATTCCTTAAGGGCACCATGAATCAAAGTTCAAAATCATAGATGCTTGGCTAAACAATATCTTTGCTAAAAGAAAAGACAAAAATACTTTTTCATCAAAGTAAGAGATGAATCTAGAATAAGAGGTTGATCTACATAAGTACCTTCATATTGACAAGGGACACATGTGTTGAAACTTACCATGGATAAATGTTGCAATTCCCTTATGCCAAGTGTTGCAACATTGTGTTGTTGATTGTTTCCACTCACCATTCCAAGAATAAGTGTTATAGCTCTCTTAACAATTATTGCAACTCCCTGCAAAGTCACAAGTGTTGTAATTTCTAGGTGTTACAGTTGTTGCAATTGTGAATGCTACAACTCTTTCCTCACAATGTTGTGGATCTCACTTAGGCCCATTGTTGCAACCCAGGAATAGCCAATAAGGATGAAGTAAATCTGATAATTTCATAAATTAAGTCCCATCACTACATTGACAATTTCCTTACTACATATGAATCTCTTCAATGAGACATACTATTCATCCTTCTCTTCATCAAAACCATGGTATGCCCATGCATTTCCTTCTTCTTAGGTCAAAATAATTACATGTTGAAGTTTATGAAGTTCTTGTGTTTAAGTGGTTTCCCTTAAAGCGTAATATGTTTACTACCACTCATTCACAACTTCAGCCTCATCATTTCCTACTCCCTACTCTAACTATCCCTAACCAATGCAATAAAGTTGTTCAACTCACTTACAATGCCAAGTCACTTTATTATCCTATTATCTTCCATAATAAATTTGATGATGAAAACTTTCCTCATGCATCTTCAGCCCTTGGAATGTTTGAAAACCATCTTGCTAGTGGGCATTCCATGAAAAAATAAAAAAAATGAAAAAAATATAATAAAAATTCTAATTGTGAAAACCCTTTGGGCATGGTTAGAAAAATCTTATTTGAAAACCAACTTGCTAGCAGAAAAGGTCCTTCAAATAAACATAAAATTTCATCTTCAAATTTTGGTTTCTCTTTGAATAAGGATTCACAAGTTTCATAGAGGAGGTTGTTCCACATCTCATTTTACATCTCACATGGTTATCCAAGATTTCAAGCTCCACATTGTTCTTTCACGCATAGTTTTACATCATTGTGGACCATCTCAGGTTATTAAACAAGAAGGTAATTACAGTGGTTGGTGCTACTAGAAGTGATGTTACATGTACAATCATAAGTAATGATTCAGTTGTTGCAATGCTTATAATCTAGTTGCTACAACTCTTATCACCCAGTTATTGCAACTCCCATCGACCAATTATTGCTACAAAACCTATCAATCAGTTGTTGCAACACCTCTTAAGTAGGTGTAGGCAGGCTTCTTTTTCTTTTATTTAATCTAAGTTCATTTGATGCTTTGGATTTGTATTCGGAAATACAGTTAGGCTTTTTTTTTACTTCCTCATATTTTTCCATTTCTTGTGGGTGGAAAATCTCTTTAGTTTAGGAAATACCATCACCTTTTCATTCCATAACATTACCTCACCATTCTTATCCATCTTCACTCCAATATCCATGCATGAGAAGGATTCAAAGCTTCCCATAGTAAAATTCCTTACTGCTACCACACAAGAACCAACAACCAATATTGTGAAACTCCTTATCACTGCCACACAAGAACCAACAGTAAGTGTAGTTAAATTTCTTGTTGTTGCCACACATGAACCAATAGTAAGAAAAATGAAAATCCTTTTTGCTACCACACAAGAAGAAACAACCAGGGAAAAATAAGATGTTGTTAATCCAGAAAAACCAACAACAGAAAAATAAGCAGCTAAAAGGGACAATCAAAATTTGTTAATGAATTATCTCTTATTTTTATCCATGAGAATTTTCAGGTACACTACATTATCATTTTGAGCAGCATATTCTACAGTAAATAATATCCCATCTACATACTTTGAAAATGATTAGCATGGCCCACAAGAACCTACAACAAAAGAATCTCTTGTAGAAGTCATTCCCATAAAACAATTATGAGCTCTTATCATTTTTTTTAGCATTAAGAAAGTCTGATAGAAAAAATGACATAAGGAAACCCTATTAATGTTACATAAGGACCAGTAATAAGAAGTTTTATTGCTATTACATAAGAACCAATAATAGGAATTCTTGTTGCTCTACATAAGAGGAAATAGCAGGAAAATCACCATATCATGAGTCACGATTTACAATTGTTATCACTCCAACTATAATAACGGTTGTTGCTACTCCGATTTTTCTATTATATCCAGGAAACGATTTGTTTATATCATGGATAAAATGGTCACTTCATAGTAATCTATTTGTAGAAAATGTATAAAAGAAGTTATTTCTTTTCTTACAACACTCTTGTTGCAACTCCTTATACAAGGTTGATGACACTCCGCTAGATTTACTGCATGCCCATTAAAAAAAAATTTGGATGCTAATTTTGAAATTTGGAGAATGCTTTATGGAAATTCACAACAAGTTATTGAGACAAATGAAAAATGCTTACAATAGAAACAGGTATGGGAAAAAGAAATGTACCTATAGTATGACTAATACAAAGGTACTTGTTTGCATGAAGACATGTAACACTTTTGGCTAGGGGTTGATGATGGGCCTTGTAATTGGCAACTTTTTACACCCTCTTTTCTGAATAATTAATTATTTTTCACTAACGTATAACTATATATTAATTCATTCTAATAATTATATGACGACTTTAGACATAAATTGTTTTCCATTGAATGTCCTTAGTTTTTATATGAATATCTAATTAAACATTAGAAAATATCATATTTGTATTTATCTTTGAGTTAATTTGCAAAGGCGATGTGCTAGATAAGTTGTTGTTCATGTTGTAATATTGTCACAAGGTGTATCTTCGTTGCAGTTGCAGAAACTCTAGAAGTATAGTTGCTACAACTCTGACTAATGCACAGTGTTGCATATCTGCAACACTATTCTACATTACTGCAACTCTAATTACATTGTTACAATTTTGGGAGTTTTGAAATAGTTAGCTTGAGACACAATTTCCAGGAAAATGAAGATGAATTTGAGAATTTTAAAACATGGGTTTTGTGCAAAATGAGCCAAGTTGATTAATGTATGTAAGAACTTGTGAAAGATTTGATGAAGCCCTAGATGGGATAATACATGGTAGGCCTAGTTGGTTGATTGAAGACAACATTGTTATATGGACAATGGACATTAATGGCTCTTGAAGGTTGATTCAAGAGGGAGAGGATCACCTCTCATTGAAGATACATATTTCTTGACTTATGATGCCTCTTACTTTTGTTTAGACTTATGGATATGATTATTATTTTTATTGTTTATATTTCCTGCATATGAATTTGAGTATATGGATGTTTTTAACCTCCTTAATGAGATGTGATGAGTGGAACCTTCTTGAGGATCATTGGAATGCAGGAAGGATGGATAGAAATAGAAAAGGTAAAAAGGCATTATATGAACATTAGGCATACTTACCAGAGAATCCACAGTAAAACTTATTATCCGTCAACGTTTCAAATCCCAACTGGGATCCATCATCAGGACGCTTGAATGCTTGATAGAAGAAGAGCTAAATAGAGGGAATTAAATAGTAATGAGGGGAGAGATTAAAGGATGAGATGAAAGATCTAATCCTCTTGATTTCTACTCGAATTAGAGAAAGGCTTAGTTGAAAAAATGACTTGCTATTAAATTTGTTTTTAATCTACGATTAATTTGAGCAAATGGGGAAATGAGGTTATTGTCACGACAATTCTTGAGAAAATGAAGGTATGCTTCTATCAAGTATTCAAGCATCGTGATGATGGATCCTAGTTGGGATTTGAAACACTGACGGAAAATAAGTTTTACTGTGGATTCTTCGGTAACTATGTCTAAAGATATATACCACAGTTGTCTTAAATCTAGAATTATATGAACATGTTACACAAGCTTCCTATTTCTAATGAGAAGGTGCACAGGTATTTGAATACCACAAGGTATGCATGGTATGTTGTACTTCAACTGTAACATTGGATGGCTAGGTAAGCACGTAGGTATGATGAGAATGTATTTTTATCTAATAGCTCATACATGCATGTGAAATTGATTTGGATTCATGATTCTTATGATGAAATGGTTCACTTGATATTGTACAAGTATCTTACATCATGAACTTCTTATCCACTTAACATTGGTTCTTGATACATTGATATACTTGATGATTTGGCTAACGTCTATCAGTTGGATATCTTGATCCTATAAATAAGGCTAGCACCTTCAATCTAGTATATGATACTCTTGATATTTGTCATACATGAGACATTATGGATTTCACATGATACTATTGATAATGCTTGTGATAAGCATGTTGAAAGCTAATGGAAAGAGAGATTGACACTCTTGTTGTTTTGGTAAAGATTTATTTAATGACCTTACTTGATCCTATTGATAAGGATAAGCATGGTAACCATGATGATAGAGGTATAACTATGAGATTGATATTTTGTGATCATGTTTTTATGACATATAGTAAAATTGAATGCCCTAACTTGATGGAGTGACTCAATAGAAAAGTGTTATTATGTTCAAGATATGATATCAAATATGTTTGCAACCCTGATATTTCAAGTCTAACTCATGATAAAATATTGATGACATGATGTTGATGACCATTATAGATATATGTTTATGATCTAACAGGTCTGTTGTTGCATGACTAATAGAGATAGGTTGATGACATTATTGAAGATGAATGAAATAGATTCCCAGTCAGAGGGAGAATACTTCTCAAGATTCTTACTCACATTAATATTTGCATTATGTATTGTTGAAGTATGATTTATGTGCATCTAGCATTATTGAACTACAAAAAAGTATCAAATCTGAAGCTTGTACAAAAATTAAGGTTTTTGTTCTAGATGCAGGCACAAATCCAGGAGATTTCAACCTTGGACGCATGCATGTTAAGGCCAAGGTAGCATCCAGGAAGCTAAAAATGCTCCCATGCTAACTTGAAGGGAGTGACTAGGGGTTTGACTAAAATTGACCATCATCTGAAGTTTTCTAATGTTGTTTGAACTCTAAATCAAGGTGACCAAGATATACATATAGATATGTCATTATTGAAGTTTGCGCTACAAGAGTTTGGCATGATTTGGATGATTGATATAAATGAGCAATGTTTGAAGTTTTGGCACGATGCTTGAAAATGAATTAGAACTTTGAATTGATGATTAAGATATGTTTTGGACTATAGATCTCTCTACAATAGGAAAATTGCACTTGACCTTATGACTAATGATTTGATTTGACGATTGTTGATTTCCCTGATATCAATTGTTATCACCAAAAAATTGATCATCTAGCCTAATTTATTAGATGGACCGAAGTACACCATGTAAAGCCAATTTTACCATAGTAAAATTGCTTTCATTGTGAGAAATTACTTAATAAACCACCTTTGTTAAGTAATCTATAATTAAACCCATGAAGAATAATTAAATAAATCACTACTTATTTGATTTTATTCTAGGAATAATTAATTAAACCATTGTTCAATTATTATTCCTTGTCATATTTGACTCAATTATGAAACATCAACAGATAAAATATTAATTATCTTATTTTTCTCTAGGAATGATTAATTAATCACTAATTAATTATTATTCCTTGTCAAATTTGACTAAATCCCTTAGGAATAACTAAATAAATCATAATTTATTTATTATTCCTTATCCAATTCCTTGAGATGATAAGTAAATCATTTATTTATTTATTATTTCTAAATAAAATTTTAAATAATTTTTCCCTCCTAACCAAATATAATAAAATATTCTAGGAAGTTATTCCAAGAATAGGGTTAATAATATTTTTTATTGCTCATTATTCGAGGATAACTCAATATTTTGTTATAAATAGAAAGGTTTTCCATTCATTATTCACTTTTGATTATTTTCATTGTTGCAATCATTGTTGTAACTTTGATTATTTTCATTGTCGCACACCATTTTTCTTCCATTTGAATTCCCATTGAACTCAAATATTTTTCTTACTGGGTTTTCATATTATATAGGAGAGAGACTCTACACAAGATGAAGACGTTTGAGGATAGCCATGAACCCATCACATAGAGGGGGATTGGTAGCATTTATTTGTTCCCTTCACAGGTGTTATAATAAAATCTATTATTTGTATATCTGGTTTCCATTGGGTGATTGGAGTTATTACTGTTTCTTTTTGTTGTTTAAATATGATTACGGCATAGATCAGGACTTTGGCAAGTTTTGTTTCTATCAGTTGCTACAGATATACAATATTTAGCAGCCATTTATCTTGTTGAGGTTTTTTGTCATCCACAATCCTAAGTGGGTTCCTTTCATACATCTTTGAGAAGAAAACACTACAACAAAATTGGCGACTCCACTGGTTTTTTATTTCAGATACAAAAACCTAGGTGACCTTCAGTTTTCAGCTTAGGGCTTCTTTTTCTTTTAGTCCCTTAATGTTGTTTACTAGCTTTTTAACCCTAGATCTATCAAATTTCTGACTTCCGAAATTTTTCTAGTCTTTTCCTCAAGTCACAAGAACCAACTGCGACAAAGACGACAATTTTTTACGAGATTTTCCAACCAGGAAGCAAGGATAAAAAATAACACCTTTTAGCCCGAAATGTGCGATATGGAGTCCAAAGCACACCTTTTAGCCTAAAAAGTGTGATCCCCCCTGAAAACAGGTTAGCACCTGAAATTTTTAAGGTTTCCGGGTTTTTATCAGATCTGTTTCTGGGTTTTGCTCAAAGCTTTCTGCTGGGTTGTTTGACCTCTATCTCATCCCAGTTAGACCTTGATCTACTCTAATTTACTCACCAGAGTGGAATTTATCCCCTTAGGGCTTCTAGTACGCTTCCACCTTTATAGGAGGAGTTTAGCTGAGTGAGTAGTCTGAGTTTTTCCAACACTTTCAGCCATATTTTCCAAATTTGTACCCTTTTGTTTCAGATCTCCAAAGATAGGTTTCTTCCATCCAAAGTTTCATTTTAAACCTTGTTTGGTCATTTGTCTTAGGGTCCCATCAGTTGCCCTAGGTTGTTCATCCATCTCCCTATCTTTTTGCAACGATCTTCCTCTCTCAGTTTTTGTTGTATTGCACCACTTTCCAGTAGCATAGTGTCATTTGATCCCAGTCACACTGACACTTAGATCTCTTCACCTTTTTAGTGTGTTTTCAGTTGATTTCACCACCAAACAACACAATTCTTACAAATCCAGTTTGGGTGGGGTTTAGTTAATTGTGTTGCTATTCATTTTATGTTGTTAATTTCAGTTTATATTCAACAAGATTTTTTCTTTTTTCAAACATGATATGGGCTTAATCAATAAACACACTTGCACACACTTTCACACACAAGCACACCTTAAGCGAAGGGCGCTTGGTTTACACTGCCAAGCCATGACTTAACATAATAAATTTATCTCCCCTCACAGAGACAAATGCATATATTTGATATCCCTTCACCATTTCCATGTCACGTGTGTCTTACCACCATTATGCCACCAAGTAAATTGTCACAGAGACTCTTAGGCCTTCATCCCCAGTTTCCACTTGGACATATTACTCCTCCCCACTAGGTTTGAGTTCATATCCCTCCGAGTCCCCATACCGACTCTTCTCCTGGTTCATCTGATTCTGAGCCTCCTTCACTGCATATCATCACCATGTCTGGACGCACAACTGGTGCAGGAACCCAACCTGGTGTTGGCTCTGGTTCTACCCTGGTGATCACATCTAGTGGAACAACCTCAAGAACTGTTCTGGCAGCCCCATTCTCCCTTTTATGGCTGGGTTAAGTCTCCCAGATTTTATCTAGTTGATAAATGACCCCATACACCATGATGATGGTTCGCCTGCTATGTCGACTAAGCTTCCCTTAGACATCCCAAAGTTTCAGGGTAATTCTAGGGAGGATCCTACCAACCATGTTTGCTCCTTCCTCATGTGGTGTTCATCCAACTCCATTACCAATGACTCCATTCGTCTTCGGCTGTTACAATGTATGCTCACTAGAAATGCCACAAAATAGTAAATAGACCAACCTAACGCATCTCATTCCATTTTTGTGATGCTTGCTAAAGCATTCCTCTCATATTTCGAGTTATCTATCTGGTACAACACTAGTATGAAGCTATTGACCACATTTCGCCAGTCCTCCGCCACTTGCATTTCCAACCATGTTCAAGAGTGGTGTCAAAGGAGGAGCACATGTCATGCCCCACCCTTTGAAGACCGTGTCTATCTAGATTAGTTTCTTAGGAGCCTTTTATAACCCATTGGAAAAGATGTTGCATCCCATTTTCCTCAGACCGAGGAAGAAGCTCTCCAAACCGCTCTAAGATATGACCTGATTTATGCACAATCCGGTTATGTCTATACCGTCATTTCACACCTTCCTCATCCTGGAAATGTCAATACACTGGGGGCATCTCACACCACTAGTAGTATCATTCGAACCCTTTCACACCCTTGCCATATACTCAGCAAGGTTATGGCTATCTGCAGGGGGAACCAACTCCTCTAACACTCATACTCCTCTTTCTAGTAACATGTTTTCAGGGTCCCAACCTGTCTACCAAAATGTTGCTCCTCCTTACGCAGAACCGAGTGCTCCATCCCCTCAAGCATTAGCGTTGCAACCTCCCATGCATCCTCAGCCCCAGCAACCACTGCCCCCTTACGGTCAAGTGTTTACACAACAGAGTGTGACCAATCCCCAAAATTCAAAGAAAAAGAATAAGGGGAAATGTAACAAGGGTAACTAGGGTAATCAAGGTAATAAACCTAGTGAACCATAGGGGAACTAGCCTAACACTAAAAACCAGAAACAGGGAAGTCAGCCCAAGTAGAAAAAGCCTATTCGTACGAAAAATCCTTGTGCATGTTGTGGTGTACATGGCCATTATACACATGAGTGTCCTCTCTTACCCCAGATGCACCAAATGTGGGAAGCTCAATCAAATTTTAGAGGTCAACAATCACCTCAGAATCCTATGCCATCTCAACCAAAAATGCTTAAAGATCCTTTACCTTAGCAAGGATTTATTGCTGCTCAACCTCAACCATGTCAAGTAGCCCATCCCCCCAACCTTTTGGTCCTAGTGACTACCAGATCCTTATGATGAATTTTGATGAGGTTAACCCCCCCCCCAAACTTGCAAACTCGGTCGTGTCAATATGACAAGCCATCGACTTTGTCCACCACTGAGTCGAAAACCAAAGCATCTACTGAGCCTCTTATGACACCAAATGGTCTACTACAAATCCCTCAACCTAAAGTTGAGGCCATTCCAAAGATCCCAAAGGGACCATTACACTGCAATGCGGCTTCTAAATGAGCTACCCATACATACAATATAGTAGACGACTTGGTACAATCACCTGCTGCCATGTCGACACTGCAAGTACTCCATTTTTGCCCATCTCAAAAGAAATCTATACTAATTGCTTTGGGCATAGTAGATCCTTCTAATGGTTGTCTGATTGTCTTCCCAGTTGAGACATCAGAACATCCCCCATTGCCTTCATCTGTCGCTTTCCAGATACCAGTCCGAGTCCATAATGCTATCATCTCCCAATGCATTATTGATGAAGGTGCATCCACCTGTGTGATGTCCATTGCCATTTGGAAACAGCTTAAGTCACCTAAGTTTTCCCCCTCCACCATCACTTTGCGTGCTTGGGACGGAAACTCCTCCCAACCCCTTGGCATGAAACGCAACTGTCCAGTGACTCTTGCAGGAAAAACTACCCACATAGACATTGAGGTTATTGATGCCCCTTTAGATTACAACATTATCTTGGATCATAGTTACACATATGCCATGTCAGTCATCACATCTGTGTTTTGCCACAATATGTGCTTGCCTTATGATAGGAAGATCATTACCATCGATCAATTGACTTACTACGAGCCAACATCCATGACCTCCCCTAAGTCCATGATCTCATCAATGTTAGATAAGCAGTCTTCAACTCCCCTTACCAGTGTTTCATTCAGAGTCTATAAATATTCCTCATTATTGGGTTCTTTCCCTAGTCCCCCCCCCTCTCATCTCAGAGCCTAACTCTATGATTGTTTGCATGTTACAAACATCACGGGCTACTCTCAAGCAGTCTAGTACATCCGATCAACAACCATCTCCTCAACACCCTATTGTTGCCATCCCAGCTGAGCCCTCTGGATTCACCCCCAAGACCTCCTCCGTCTTTGGTTGCCTCTCCTATGTTTCCACCAAGAACTATTCCTCCAGGTCTAAACCATCAAGGAGCTATTACGCCAAGACATTACGCTCCAAGCCAAATACTTTTCTTATTCCCCCCTCTGGGAGTATTTTTTGTCCCTGTCATGGCTTCGCTGTTCCTTACTAACATGACTTTGGGGATCCCATTATGGTACATTGATCCCCCTTCAATCATTTTTCATGGTCAGCAAAGACCTTATCATGCTTTGACCCCGGTTCAACCGATCCCTACAGCCTTTATCGCTGCTTCAATTACATCACAACCTCAGCAAGAACCCACTCATGTTGCAAAGCATCCAAATAGAGGCACAAGGCTAAGAGGAAAGAATATATGGACAAGGCTCCCCAAGCTCCTCCAACCCCAAGGCCCCAAATTCATCACCTCCATGTGCTTTGTGTAAATTTGTTGGGCACGGCACCAATAATTGTCCCGAGCTTCCTCATCTCAAACCTTTGGTTCATGAAACGTTCCCTGAGTCAAATACCCCTGAAGTCCATGTTAACTTACTAGGTCCACCCAAAAAACTGATAATGTTATGCACAAATCACCCTTGTGCCTTGTATGATCATCATGGTCATTGTCTCGATGAATTTTTCAATTGCCTTGAAGAACTTCATGAATACGAGGCCACTCGTAATGGATCATCTACTTGTTTTCCCGTGGATTATGGTACCACTAGTAAACCAAAACAAGGGGAATTTGGTCCCACCATTGTGATCCCTCCCCTTGATGTCAAAATGATGGGCACCACAGGCCATATCCTTTACCTGTTGTCATCCTTTAGTTCCTCGTAGGAAAAACTTTCTGAGGTTTCTACGCATGCTTCTATCAAACCTCTTTTGACAAAATCCCAAGTCTCAACACCCATAGATCCTCCATCTACCATCTCATCGTCTACCATTCCATATGATGCGTATGTGAACCTTCTTTCTCAGGTTGATGCACCAGGTACTGCTGCCGCATCATGTAGTCAGTCCTCCTATCGTTTGCCTATCTTCCATTTTGATGAGGACATCATGGAAGTTATGTATACCCCTGATTACCCTTGCGCTTAGGCATGGGGGCATATCTTTTAGAGGATTCTGAAGGCAATTTCCTTCCTAATTCTCCTAATGCATTCTACCTCAAGAAATTTTTCGCATAGCATATCCCTTTGATTCGTGTTTTTTAATTTATTCCATGAAGATAGGTATATTGCATCATCTCATCATTGTATTTTTCACCTTTCATATGGATCCATCATCCACAACGTATGTCGGTCATTTCGACGGTGCGAGTTGCTTCTCCAAGAATATAGCCTCGATAGCCTGGGCCATTTTCACCCCCTTGCATATGTTAGTCCTTTCAAACAGTGTGTGCATTGGATCTGCCACCAATAACTAGGCCGAATATGATGCAGTGATAGGTTTGTTAGTCTATGCCCTTGCTCATTGCATCCTTCATCTTCATGTTTGTTTATACTACTTGTCATGTAAAATAATGGTGTGTATCATGTGCATAACCAAGTCCTATTTAGAAAATATATACGAGTTAAGTTGTTGGTATGTGAACTTGAAACCATTACATTTAGTCTTATTCCTAGAGCTCAAAATAACTATGTATATACCATTGCAAGTAACATTCTAGATTGGCATTTATCACATCTATACCATAGAAGACAACCATAGAGATAACACATTGTGAACCATCATCGTCATATAAAAATGTATATTCAATATCTGTATCATATAAGTGTTTGGAGCCCATAGCTCTAAATACATCAGACATGCCCATAGCATTTTACAAAAATCAAAACTAAAGGGACCCACATGTCCCTATATCTAGTCATTGTCCATTGGATCCCACGCCAAAGGCTCTACTCCACCTGCACATAAATCATGTACTACTTAACCAGCCATCGCCATGCGCTGCATGATACCTCACCACTCTAAGGAAAGGACAGTACACTCATCTATGTATCGATCATCTAACTCATGCCATTCGTGCTTTCAAATTCTGGTCAAGATTACCTCACATCAACGATGTAGATTAGCGAGTAGCGCACTCTCCTCTAGACCTTGACATGACAACAATGTTCCCTAATCTGCAGCCCCAGATGCTGTGGCTCGTCCTGCATATCCTGATGGTTTTACCAGTTCTATGTCTGCATACAACATATTTTACACTCAGTACCATATACATGTGATAGAAATATGAAATGCACCATAAAAATAGCAACTTAACACTTACTGTCTGGTCCCCATGCTCGCCCGGGCAGAAGTGGCAAGCCAGGATCTCCCCGATAGTTCATTTTGCTATAAGGGTAATCATCAATGTAGAGGGGAATCTAATCCCAATGTGTGAAAAACTCTGGTCAGAACACCCATGTGGCTCCCCCTCCTCCTCTCCATAGTAGCGGCCCCCAGTGGCGCATCCTCGACTCCTATGGGCCCCCATCTCGGATTTGTACATGAGGACATATGGTGGGTATCTTCTCAAAGAAGAATGCACATAACACTATACAGAAAGCGTAGTCACAGCTCACCTATCTCCTGCATAGTATTAACTATAATTTCACTCACAACAGCATCATCTAGGCCCACACATAGTAGGTCTCGGCCAAAAGACTCTCAACCAGCATCATTTTCCCACCAGTGATGTGGTGGAATGCCTGGCTGCCCAAGACCCGTAGCACAACTATGGAAATATCATGTGTCTTTAGCCAGTCTATATCACCAATTAGGATAGTTGTGCCCTTGAAACACACATCACGTGGATAGTGGCACTCCACAAACTCAGTAATGTTCCTCCCATGAGGCAACACTAGATGAATATCCCCCACCACTCCTAGGGGAGGAAGTCCGGTCAAGAAATAAATATCCTGTAATGTGAGCTCAATCTTGTGCCCCTGCACTACGAAGACCTCATGGTCTGGATCCCAATAGCTCACAATCCGCGATATCAAGGGCTCACCTACCCTTGTTAATGGGTTCTCTACCAACTTGAGAACCCCATAATGAGGTAATGCCCCTCGAACCCCCTGATCCCTCTGAATCTCAGATCAAAGAGTATCCAAGTCTCTCTCATGCTAGTTTATTTTCAACTTTTCCATGCCTGCAAAACACCACATGTCTTGTGAGTTCAAATAAGAAAACACTAGTCTACAGTAATCAACCTACAACCCCCACCAGGGCAGCAGACCGCCCCTCCTTTTAGCCCCAAATTGCAGTTTTCTGGCTAGAAAGTGCGATCTCATAGGTTTTCACCTATTTCCTGTGATCTAGGTCACACTTCGGGGCCCAAAAAGTGTGATGCAGCTGTGAAGAGGAGTAGGGGTATCCCAGGGAGCTGTCGAGTGCCAAAAATCAGGCAATAAACCACTGAAATTGAAGAGATGAGTAAGGACACCTACCTGAAAGTCACAAATCCTGATTATGATGGTCGGTTTTTCTACTACACTCTCCACAAGATTTAGGGCCTTTTCCTCCTCTCAAAATTCACCACAACTCACTTAGAAAATGAATTCAAATTGGAGGGAAAACGTCCTTTCATAGAAAATTCCACAATTTTTCTGTCGCCCATTGAAACCAAACCATAGCTTAGTTTGATGAACCATTAGCACCTTTGGAAAGCTCTCATCGAGTACTATAATGGGTCTTCCTCTATTTTTGATGATTTTACACTTCACTAGGAAGCCATTTTTCCAAGAAAGGTCACTTCGTCACCTCTTAAAATCGAATTTCTTCATATGCAACACTTGTACCTTAGGAACCACCTTCCCTTAATATGTTTCGTACCACATGTCGATTTTTGTCATGAGTAACCATCATTTACTCATGTTTTCATGGTCCCCACCGGGCCTATTCTGTGTGGTAGTGTCATGGAGTCACCCTTGTTCATAGCGTCCGTGATGAGTCACCCTTGCATCTATGAAGTCTATTTCATGTCCCATTATATCACGTCATAGTATTCCATCCATATTTTCATATTGTTCATCTTGTGTTCCCCATCTCCTCCGGAGTTGAGTTAGTCATTGCTAGATCAACCATGCACTTTATGCTTTGACAATGGAAGTTGTCTGTTTGTCCCTCAATACCACTTTTCCCATTATGCCTGGTGTCAGTACATCAATCACATTACTATTTTCCCTCATGCCTTAGTTGAGGATCCTCATTGCCTCACCTATCACAGGCCCTATTTTGTTGACATCAGCTCATTTATTCCAGAAGAATGACCTAAAGGGCGATGTATCTTGGTTCTAGCTTCAATTCTTGTTCGATGCCTCAAATCAAGCAGAAGGACTCATTATTTCCCTTTTACTTGGTTGTTTCATGCTCGTGATTCATACACTTGATGTTCCAGTGGTGTAGCAAATTGTACCAGTGATTTCAGGGTGTGTGTGAGATGTTTCAGACCTCATGAGGGGGTGGCCTTTCATGTAGCCCCGCACATCCCGAATGCATTCCTATTATGCCACATCCTCAGATGTAGTTCTGTAGATTTGATGGGTTCAATTCCTACCAATCATAGTGTTCATAGTATGCACGTCTCCTTTAGATGATCCATTCAGTTTTGTAGAGCCCTCCCTGTTCAACAGGGATTCTCCGATTGTTCTAACTTCCCTCCCATCCATTTTTTGAGGGAAGGGCCATTATATCTCATGCACCCATACATTATTGTACTAAGCCTTGGTTCATGGTTTTCCAAGTGCATTATGTATATGGGATATATTATATTATTTTCTAGCTCTCGTATGCTAGCATGTCATGTACCATTCAACATGTACTTCATTGCTCAGTTTTTGTTTTCGGGCACACCATTATTTTCGTACTAAGTTATCTCGGTGGGTATGGGTATGCCTCCCCCACCCCATTGAGGTCCAGTACCACAACATAAAAGGGTACTTTCAATAGTCTCACCCCCTCTGACCCTATCCTCTCTCGCTTAAGCTTTATTGGTCTCTCTCTCTCTCTCTCTCTCTCTCTCTCTCGCGCTGACTCCACTATGTTCTCTAGCGATTGTGACTTTACAACGTACTTCGGTCATACGTTTTGCTCCTAACACTCGTACATTGGGGGACAATCTGCTATCACCAAAAACTTAATCATCTAGCCTAATTTACTAAATGGATCGAAGTACACCATATAAAGCCAATTTTACCATAGTAAAATTTCTTTCGCTGTGAGAAATTACTTAATAAACCACCTTTGTTAAGTAATCTATAATTAAACCCATGAATAATAATTAAATAAATCACTATTTATTTTATTTTATTCTAGGAATAATTAATTAAACCATTGTTCAATTATTATTCCTTGTCATATTTGACCCAATTATGAAAAATCAATAAGTAAATTATTAATTATCTTATTTTTCTCTAGGAATAACTAATTAATCACTAATTAATTATTATTCCTTGTCAAATTTGACTAAATACCTTATGAATAATTAAATAAATCATTATTTGTTTATTTTTCCTTAACCAATTCCTTGAGATGATAAATAAATCATTTATTTATTTATTATTTCTAAATAAAAGTTTAAATACTTTTTCCCACCTAACCAAATATAATAAAATATTCCAAGTGGTTATTCCAAGAATAGGGTCAATAATATTTTATTATTGCTCATTATTCGAGGATAACTCAATATTTTGTTATAAATAGAAGGGATTTCCATTCATTATTCACTTTTGATTATTTTCATTGTTGCACTCACCGATGTAACTCTGATTATTTTCATTTTTGCACACCATTTTTCTTCCATTTGAGTTCCTATTGAACTCAAATATTTTTCTCACTAGGTTTTCACATTATAGAGGAGAGAGACTCTACACAAGATGAAGACGTTTGAGGATAGCCAAGAACCCATCCCATAGAGGGGGAATGATAACATTTATTTGTTCCCTTCACAAGTGTTAAAATAAAATCTATTCTTTGTATATCTAGTTTCCATTGGATGATTGGAGTTATTACTGTTTCTTTTTTGCTATTTAACTATGATTGTGGCATAGATCAGGACTGACAGGTTTTGTTTCTATTAGTTGCTACAGATTTACAATGTTTAGAAGCCATTTATATTGTTGAGATTGTTTGCCATCCACAACCTTAAGTGGGTTCTTTTCGTACATCTTTGAGAAGAAACCACTAAAACATCAATGTTATGTGGGCATAGTAACCCTCAATGACTTATGTAAGTATTCAAAAAAATGGTTTTGTATTGGCCTCCTTGTTCCTAGTACAATGGTTGAAGTATTGATAGTTGTGATTCAATATGAAGATGAAACTTGCATATTTGTTTGTATTTAGTGACAGAAATGACTTGTATTATTATGAGAATGACTTGATTAAGTTTGGATTGGTATTGCATGACAGATGATAAATTTTTGGCATTAATAAATGGAGCCAAGACTTTATATGAGCTCTTCCTGTCACTTGGTTGGAAGAATTGATAGTGTGATATTGACAACTTTGATAATATTTATGATCTGGCTTCTAAAATTTGATGAGATAACTTTGTTGATGTGATGGTAAAATATTGAGTTATGTAAGGTTGATTATGTTGGTAGAGTAAGCTATTATTCTTGCAGAGAGCATTGCATGAAGCAAGCTCCCTGATACTGATATGTCGATATTTAACAATTATCTGATGAATTCAAGATGATGATTTCCAAGGTATGGCTTCGATTTTGATTATGGTTTTGATTTTACATACTAATGGTCTACTCTTTACAGGTGATGTGCCTCTGATGATCTAAGTAAGAGGGAGATGGCTTCTGAAGCTCGAAATGATGTATCATGGCATGATTAATTGACTTCTAGAATTTGGGAAAGAAATTCTATATTGCAAAGCTATTGAAAAATGTTTTTGAATAATAGAAATGAAAATCCTTGGATATTTCGATTGAATTACAAGATGTTGTGAAGAGATATTGTTAAACTTGACATGGCATCCGACAGTTGATTGAAGCATTGGTGTTCCACTTTTAACATCCATTTCTGTGTGTGTGTGTGTGTGTGTGTGTGTGTATGTGTATACTTGATGTGCAGAGAACCTAAATAAATTCATGATTGAGTTGCTTCATTCTCATAGAGTTGCCACCAAACATCCTTTGAAGTATTTGCATGAGATGTTCTATTTTTGAGGTTGAGATATTTTCTCCTATGATATGTAACTACATGGATGTATTGTTGATATTTGAGCTTATCGTTGATGAGCACATTTGTATGCTACTTTAGTATGAGATTTTCCATGATATCTTAGATGAGAGGTCCATAACATGACCAAGGATGAGTATGATGTTGCTAGCATGGATAGCTGTGAGACAGGATGAAAAAGCTCCTTAGAGAGTTGTCTGAGCATGATATGGATATGATGTGGATGCATTGCAATGAAAAAGAGTGGGATCCTAATGGCAAAGAATCCCATATACATATAGTTGAAATGCTTTCAGTGAACCAGTGCAGATATTTGAGATAGGCTTAGGCATGTAGCACCTCCTTGACAGGAAGGATGATTAAGGTTTCATTTTGTGATTTATATGATTATTTATGTTCTAACATGATATTTAAATTTATGTCCTGTATGAATAGGAAAAAACTTCTATTGAGAGAAGAAGATACCATATTTGGGTATCATGAGAGAAGAGCCAACTCTTCCTCCCTATCTGAGCTCCCGGGGTGAGGAATTGAGATAGATGGCTCCTAGGGTTGAGGTAACTCTAGAAAATAGGGTATGAACCCTATTTGTTACCCATAGGATTGGATATTCTTCTCCCCTATCTTCACAAGTAAGAGAATTCTTCTCTCCTATCTCGTCTTTGCAGAGTATACCCCAGTTGGCATCATACCCACAAGTAGGGCTTGTTGGGAATATCGCTCCTCGTTTGGCCAATGGGTTGAGAGTGTACTTGGGGTGTACAACTCAAGTCGATTATGATTCAGGTGTTCTACCACATGACTATTCAAGGTCATCGATAGGAAGATCATTAGGAATAGAATGGGTTGAGATAACCCTATGCGATTATGGGTTGAGATTGAGCTCCCTGATGTGATCCCAGGGTCGAGATGTGCTCCCCTGTGTGTTTGGATATACTATTTCTCAATATGGGGTTGTATATGTATAGCTCCCACATGAGATTCTGGGTTGAGATGTTCTCCATAATGTGGTTGTAGGTTGAGATGTGCTCCTTGAAGATGATATTCTAGGTAGTTGCCCACTGACAGAGATTCCAGGCAGTAACCTGATGGATAGAGGGTGGTAGCTTAAGCTTCCCTCCGAAAAAAATTCTTCTTCGTTTAGACATTCAAGAGATAATCATGAATAAGCAAGGGATATATCGAGATGTACATTGATGATTTGGGCTGATGAGACATTTGAGATGGTCTAGCATGATGACTACGTGACGTAGATGATCAATGATGATATGTGATGACACTTGAAGATACCAGAATGGAATATTGATTGATAGACAAATATTGGCAAGTGGAATTCTCCCTAGTTGAGAGGGAGTGTTAAAATTATGCAACTCCGGTCAAATTCCACTTTGTAAAACTCATAAAATGAAGATAATAATTCCGATAGATTTCTCCTTTGGAGAGGACCAAAATTGACCTAATTATTACATTATTTGGACAAGCAAAAGTTGGTTTTTGAATTATTTATTTACTCATTTATATTGGTTTAGATTGGCCCTAAACA
This sequence comes from Pinus taeda, assembly GCA_000404065.3. Lineage (NCBI taxonomy): Eukaryota > Viridiplantae > Streptophyta > Pinopsida > Pinales > Pinaceae > Pinus > Pinus taeda. The sequence goes on from APFE030598470.1 coordinate 69,359, forward strand.
CATGTACAATTTGACAGGTCAGCTTCAAAATTAATTGGACCCCCATGGAAGCCTATATATAGAAGAGAACTGACACTCATTTGGACACAATCATCAAGCACTCTCTTCTCTCTTCTATTGTTTGGTTCACACAAGTCTGATGGAGGAAACCTTGTGCAAAGGGTCTGAAACTATAGGGTCAAAGCTCACACATGTCTAGGTTTTCTGAGTCTCAGATGCACAGTCGTAACTAAGGATTTTCGTCCGGGCGTTGTCACAGTATGGTCCTGAGAGCATCAAGGAAGTCTCAGACGCTCGCACACAGTGTCTGAGGGAGTGTTTGAGAGGATGAGGTTTAAGCAATTTATTTTGGTCCCCAGATGCTCACATCCAGTTCTCTAGAGAGTGTCTAGATCAGTCTCAGACGCTCACACATAGCGTTTAAGGGAGCATCCAGAAGGTTAGGGTTTACCTAGTTCAATTTGGTCTCCATATGCTCTCATCCAATTCTCCAGAAAGCGTCCAGGTCAGTCTCAAATGCTTGCACACAGTGTCTCAGCATGCATCTTGCACCAAAATATGAAGTATCAATATTCTAAAGATTCTACTCAATAATAACCATATTCAATAGTTGATTACACTCAGTGACAATTCATTCAGTCCTCAGAATCAAGGTTTTGAGTACAAGCATGTTTAGCGTCATGTCATGGATGTTCTAATTGTTTTGCTTCATTGATGAAGATATGGATTATTGTACTCCTTTTTTATAAATCATTTGATGATGATCTAAGAATAAGAATAATTTGCAAGGGTTTTCCCCATAATGGTATTTTCCCTAGTCTTTGACCAATCTTGTTGTCTCTATGTGTGCATGCGTTTCTTCTATTGTTCCTTTATGTTTCACTGCATTGATGATTTTGATATTGTTATTTCTATATAGTTGCATATGATGATGAATAATCATGTAAATATGAATAATGTTATAATGCTTTGGGGTGAGCTCAGTAATGTGTTAATGAAGAAATGTAATTATCTAAGAAAAGAACAATGTAGCCCTATGAAAAATTAACAGTATCTTCTTCTCACCTTATTTTGGAATGTGATTCACATGGTTGGATTGCAACTCTATATTACAAGGAATTGGCCATAAAATTAGTGGCCATCATCTTGGTCACATATTTTTTACAACTGGAAAAAAACTATATTTGGACTATTCAATACAAACCTTTATTCAAAAAAATATGGCTATCCCTGGAATTTTTTTTGGCTAGAAGGTCTAACTAGCATGAAATTAATGACATCTTCCATAATGAAAGATGTCCCCTAACTTTGTTGTTAGTGATTAAATATCATTATTAATAGAACACCTTAACTCTAATCATCTTATCAATATTTATACACATTATTTCCTACTTAGAAATCTTAGTTTCTTTTGAACAATTTAAGCATTTGTTAGTGGGCACCTGACTCTTGATCAATGTGGAGAAATGGCTTATCTTCATGATGAACTTTGTTATGAACATATTTATTGGTGTACTTCACTATTATCCATCTCCATCGTATGAGAAAATTGTTGTTATTGTGGTTGCACAAACCATTTCTTCATTGACATATGTAAAGTCTTGTTTAGCCAGCCATTGACTTTTGATGAATTGTCACTACTATATTATGGATTTTGTGGTATGGGATTGATTGCTACAAAAATGTACCCTACTTATCTTGGTCATCATATTGTTGAGGATGTGATTGGATTGAAGCGATGTGATGTGTATTACATGTAGAATGTTTTGGGCTATGTGATTCATCAAAGAGAATAAAATATTTAGATTGACTTTGGCTGGATCAGAGAGTGCCCTAGATAAAATTACATTTTTTTTAATTCTCAAGCACACATCTTCTATTCATTGTTAAGTGGACACCGTAAAATATTTGACTCCAAGCCAAAGAAACAAGCCATTGGATATCTAATGTTGTAGCAATGGAACAATGCATCGACGCTATAACACTCCCAATGCACAAGCTTATTATAACATCGATTATCGACACTAAACTATCAAACATTCAACTACATACCGACGGAACAAACTACCAGATCCCATCAAACTAGGATAATACGGTGTTGGACATCTGACATCAGAGTGTCAGATGTTTTGGCATCTAGGGTGATAGATATCTGATGTTTAGCCCATCACATATCTGACACTTGTTGGCTTCGCAAATCCGACCACAAAGCGTCTAATGATCACAGAATATTTTGTTCATCTTGGGTGTAAGATATTCAATGCTTAATAAAAGTTCTACTATTTGACAAAAACCCACCAACGAAATTATGAATCCAATGTGTCAAATAGTTGATTATAATGAGTCGAATAGCCGACAAATATATGTCATTTTTTCCCCATTTGTACTAGTGGATGAATCTTGGAGTGAGATAGAAGAGCCAACTTGTAGGAAGCCTAACTAATGTGTTGTATAATTTGATGGGGTCCATAAAACTCAATAAATGGCTTCTTGGGAACTTTATCTTCCATTTATATCTATTTATAAGGCTACATGAGAAAACATACTTGATCCCCTTAAAAGAAACATTCAAATATACTTTGATTAACTTGTTGTTTCACTTGATTTTGCACTAGAACCAAATTGATCTTAAGGATATAGTTAATGGCTTCTTTAATGTGAAGCGCTCTATCTACCACATGAACCTTGAATCTTCCCAGTACATAGAATTCCATGGGTGAGGGTTTTTTCCGATAGGCCACTTCATATAGTGTCATTTTGATAGCTCCATGATAAGTGGTATTGTACCACCATTTTTGTGATCTAAATTTCTCAATCACAAGGATGTTTCACTCTACAAGCCTTGCCTAGGACTCACTAGATGGATGTGTGAACAAGTGTGCAATTAAATTTTTCCCCAATCACATGCACACAATAATCGAACTTGCAAAGGAAGGATGATAGATCACACCTCCTAATCAAAGCAATAGATGGTTGGAGTAGCTATCTTGAGGGAATACACTAGAACTTCTAGCTCTGAAATTCCAAGCCAAAGACCTGCACACAATCAACCAACAAGACTACCAAAACACTTCTTGCAGGATCACATCAACCTAATAATAATCAATAACCAATGAAAAACATACAATAATCAAACGAAACCAATATGAGAGAAGGGAATTGATTTTCAATATAATAGCAAAATGGTACAATAATACAATGATATACCATAATTTGAAATCTCTCCTCTCCAACCTGCAATCCTAGTCTCCTCCTTTAGCAAGGACAGTCTCAACAAAATAACAGAGCTCTCAACTCTAATTGATTCTCTAGATCCCCTTTTCCCTTGACATGACTAGTTTATATAGGTCATTTTCCCTCTCTGGGTGAATATATCTAGACACTTAGGGGCTAGATAAATTAGGAAAATTCAACAATAATTCACCCCTAGCCAACTTGTAGACAAATAAATTAAGTTTATCTCCTTTGAGATGACAAAATATGGAAGGCTAAGAAATTTCTTATGTTGAAAAAGGAAAATATTTGTTGAATAACTCTGGTTATACACTGTGAATTGGTGGAGTGTCATAGGATGTAAATGGCTAACTAATGACATTGTTGTAAAAAAATGATACGCATCAAGGTCAACAAGACAAGGTTTCATGCAACTAACTCAATGTGGGTAAAATAGGCTATAGTAACCATTCAGCAAGGGGAATCCACTGTTCCCACTAGTGCAACTTTTCAGAAGAAAAGCATCTCAAATAGGTTTCCAAACACTTGTATACCACCTATGTTACACCATCAATTTGAGGATGATATGTAGCGCTCATATTCAACTATATGCCTTGAATTCTAAATGGCTCTTTCCAAAATTTGTTGGTGAATGTGGGATCTCAATTTGAAGCAATGAAAGTGGGCTATCACACACCTTAAAGATATGATCCATGAAGGCCTAGGAAATGAAGGAAGGAATGAAAGGATGTGCTAGGGAAGAAAAGAGCATACATTGTAAGATTGTCTACCACTGCCATGATGACTAATTTGTTTCCCTCTTTCGGGAGTCCCAAGATAAAATCCATTGAAATATTTGTCTAAACCTGTGTTGGGATTGGTATAGGTTTCAATGCCCATAGTATATTTACTCTCTCTCCCTTGTTTTTATGGTAAGAATCATAAGATGCTACAAAATCCTAAATATATTTTTCATTCCTTCCTAGAATATTGAATGCTTAGTTATTTCAATATTTTAGCAAGAGTGACCTAATGATGGGGATGAGTGTAGCTAATATAAAACACATTATTTTAGGGTTGAATATTTTTCTAAAAAAATGCACCTTTTATACTACAATGTATCTTGTTTCCATGTATGATGGAGTAATGGGATCTATCTGAAGTCATATGAGTTAACATGAAATACTATTTGTTATCCATTCCCTGTGGGATTCCTCAAGCCATCCCAAACTTCTTAATGATAAGGCAAGAAGTGATGCATCCTACTCAAATTGTTTGCATAAGGCATTAGCCACAACATTATCTTTACCCTTATTATATATGATCTCATAGTCATACCCCAACATCTTGGTGACCCATTTATGTTGCTATGGTGAGGACAACCATTGTTTGAGGAATTGCTTCTAACTATGATCATCAACATTGATCTAAAAACACCTTCCAATGATAAATGGTTTCCAATTCTTCATATCTTGAAGGATAGCCATGATTTCATTCTCATATGTGGATTTTCCCAAATTTTGCTAACATAATTACTTATTGGTGATTACCAAGGGGTATCCGTCTTATATCAATACTACAAAAATAGTCCTTCTAAGACAAAATTCTTATTAAATTCAGACACTACTAATACTGGAGTAGTGCACATGACATCATTTAAAGAAAAAAATTCATGTAGATTCTTCACTACATAAAAAGGTGTTTCTCTTAAGGAGTGAAGGTAGGGGAGGTACAATTTTACCATAATTTTCACAAATTTCTTGTAGTAGCATGTAATTACTAATAATCCTTTCAATGTATTTAATGTTTTGGGATGGATTCCAATCTTGCATAGCCTCCACTTTCATAAGATCAAGTCATGACTTCTTCTTGACTTACAATATGACCCAAATATTCAAGCCCAAGAGCCCCAAAAGCACATTTGGTGCACTTCATGAATAATTTTCTATCTTTTAGTTGCAAGGACTTATCGACTTGCTCTATGTATGATTTGCATGCTCACTGTACATCAAGATATCATTGAATAAGATGAGAACACACTTATGTAGGTAGGGTTTGAAATTCTTATTCATGAGGCTCTAAGAGATGGATGGAGCATTGCAAAGACAAATAAGCATCACTAGAAACTCATAATGGCATTTGTGTGTTCTAAAATGTGTCTTAGGTATGTTTATCTCGTTCATCTTGATTTGGTGGTATCTTGAACCAAATCAAGCTTAGTGAAAAAACATACTCCAAGTAGCTCACCCAAGAGATTGTTAATAATTAGGATGGGAAATTTTTCATTAACTGTAAACTTATTGAGAGCCCTAAAACTAGTACAGATACACCAAGTTTCTTCTTTCTTTAACACTCTTAATATTGGTGACGATTAAGGGCTTATACTACAACATATGACCCTTGCGTCCAATAATCCTTGAATAATATTTTATATTTCATTATTTTGTGTGAAAGGGTGTTAATAAGGACATACATTTGGTGGTTGACATCCTAGAATCAAGGGAATGCCATGGTCATGCTTTTTAATGATCTAACTTGCTTAAAAATGATAAAAACTCAATGAATACAATCCCTTAAAGGGTTGTTGTTGGGGGGTGGTGTGTGGGTGGGGGGAATCCTCTTATAATTAATCCAATATAAAATATAAGATGATATGATCCTAAGACTAGGTATCCTTGGTTTGCATGTGTGTGTGTGTGCAAGAGGCAAATGGTACAGTGCTAATGAAAGGTTCGACCTAAATTAATAATATAACACTAAAAATGTATAACTCAATATATATGGTTCAATAATGGGTTTTATGCTTAACATTCCCCACCCCTTAAAATAATTGTTGTCCTTAATACTTGACTATTTTTTTTCATTTTTGTATGAGTAACTCATCTTTCCATGTCACCTCTTCCACTAAGAGGTTCTTCCATTTGAAAAGGTGCTCAGTAATTTCTTAACCATTGCAATTGATTAAACCTTATTTTAAGGATTGTTTCTGGTTCTAGTACAATTTTCCCTTCTTCATTAATATTTGGTAAAATATCTTAGACTGGGATCTTGTCACTGATAACCTTTTTTAAACAAGAAACATGGTAGACTAGATGTACACATGAAAATCAAGGTAAGTCCAATTTGTAAGCCATGCTTTCAATCCTATGCAACACATTATAAGGGCCATAATACCTGGGTTATAAGTTTTTCCATTTTTTTGTTGCTTGAGGGACATCTTTTTATATGGTTGTAGCCTTAAAAATACCTAATCCCCCACCTCAAAGTCCCTTTCAATGTGATTTTGATATGTTTGTTGTTTCATCCTATTTTGTACCACAATCAAGTTGTCCTTCAATAGTTTGAGAACACCTTATTGGTGCCTTAATTACGTGGTCCTCCATTACGTGAATCTATGTTATTCCTTTCAAGGGTGATGTGATGGATGGAGTATGATGTCCATAAAGTGCCATAAATAGGTACATTATTCATGAAGTATGGAAGGATGTGTTGTACCATCGTTCTACCTAGGGAAACCACTTGACCCATTATTTCCATTTATCAAATGCAAAAAAACAATTATATACTTCTAAACATTTATTGAAAATCTTGATTTTAAGATTGAATTGAGAATGGTAAGATGAGATGTGAGCCAATTGAGTACCCAAACAAGAAAATAATTCAATCCAAAAATTTCCAATGAAAATTGGATCTCTTTCCCTGGAAATAATATTTGGGATTCCATGTTGCTTTTGGACTATTTCCATGAATGTTTCTACCAATGCAATTGCTTTAAAGGGATAAGAACAACAAAAACATGGGCATACTTTTTCAGTAAATATATTATTACCATATTGACATTGTTTCCTTCGTATTTGGGCTAAATTTTTGATAAAATCCATTGAAAATTCTTCACAACATTGGCTTGGTATAGCTAATGGTTGTAGGAAACCTATGGACTTGATTGTCTCTCCCTTATTCTATTAGCAAACCTCACATTCAGCCACAAACTTTTGAACATTAATTATAAGAAATTCCTATAAAAAAATCCTTCTTGGTCATGTTGTAACTTTTTAAGAACCCCAAATGTCCTCCTATACGATAAGTGTGCAATACCAATTTGACCTTTTGTTTTAGTTAATGGGTTATCTTTATATCACAACAAATTGTTTTTCCACACAATTTTATCTAATGCCTTGGGTCCTCTTGTAGTTATTGAATGATATCGCATACCTTATAATTGTGCTTCCATTCTATCTTTGCTTCATCCACCCAGTCATATTGGAAATAAAAAAAGCACATAATAAACCCTTTGTTTCTTCTTATTTCCTTCAAAGTGTGTCTACCACCATATTATGTTTTCCTTTTCTGTACATAATTTCAAAGTCATAACCTAACATTTTTTTAACCTATTTTTATTTATCTTCTAAAGATAATCAATGCTTCATAAAATAGTTTAAACTATCATGATCTATTTTACTTTGAAGTGTCTCCTTATTAGGTAAGGTTGTCACTTTTCAGCTGGATGTAGTATGGCCAACATTTATTTTTCATAAATGGGTTTGAGCAAGTTCTTTCCTTTAAGTTGGTTTCTTTCAAAATCAATTGGGATTCCTTGTTGCATTAAAATTGGAACAATTCCACTTCCCTCGTGATTCATAATATATAGAGTAGACAAATCATATTCCATTTCCTTCAAGTCCTTGTAAATGTTTTTGAATTTTTGAGAGTCCCAATCTACCATTGTTGTGTTTCTTACTTTTTTAAAAGATTTCACAAAGAGAAATCTTGTAGAATCCCTAGAAGGGTCAAAATTTTCCATCCCTATTTAATGAAATTGATACATTCTTCCTTATCTAGTCAATTGGGTTAAACTTAAAGGGATCAATGGGTTTATCATATCTTCTATGAAACTATAGGAGGATAGGTGAGCTAATAGTACCCCTCCAATATCCACCCAATATCTATCTTTTTCCACTTCCATTAAAATATTCACAAATGCAAGAGATATGTCTAACCTCTTTAAAACCCCATATACCCTATCATATTGTTTCTCCATGTAGGCACCCTCTTAATAATTTCCAAATAAATGAGCCCCATCCCCTCAATATTCAATAGGAAATATTGTCCTAGCCTATCCTATCTCACATTCACTCCCCATAATTTTGAACTACATAATGAAATTTAAATCATTGACAATAATTAACTTAGCATGCTTCATGACCTCTTGGGCAAATAAATAATAATTAAAATTATTTGTATTCACATGGCCCATAATAATTGATAATTGCAATAATGTAACCTAACTCTTAGACTTTCAAATTTATGGATATGCCAATTGCAATAACATACGACTTCAATAAGGGAATGTTAGTAGTTTTCCAACTAGTGATAAGCCCCCAAGAAGAACCATTTTCACCAATAGTTGGCAACTATCAACTATATTCACTTTGTTTGGTTTAGAATAAATACAGTGAAAGTATTAAACACCTAGGTCAGCAATACATTAAGATTTTACTTCCCTACTATCATATTCTTTTTTCATGTCCAAAATGGTATTTATTGTAATCTTGTGATTGGAAAAATTATGGAAGAAAGTAGTATTTTCATTACCCTTATCAATTTTTATACCCCTAATTTTTTATCCTTCAATCAACCTATTTTTGGCAAGTACATTTTCGTTTTTATTTTCCATTTCCTTCAACTTATTTCTCTCCTCATCATAAAAACTCCCTTAGAATTCATCGCATACAGAGTAGACAAACATTATTTGACTTCCTTCAAGTCCTTATCAGTGTATGAATATCTAAGAGGCCCTAGCTTCTACTATTATTTTTAAAAAAATTTCAAATATTTCAGAAATTGAAAAGTTGCAAAATCCATAAAAGATGTGTCATAATTCATCCATTCCAATTAACTAAATTGATACATTGTTCCTCGTTTAACTAGTCTAAGTTAGACTTAAAGGGTTAACAAGTTTATTATCACTTCTACTAGTTTATAAGAGGATAACAAATTGATCAAAACCACCCCAAGATCTACACTGTGATCTTATCTTTTGAATTTCCATTAAAAAAATTCTCATAAGCACGAAAGCTATAAAAAAATATTTTAAATCCCATCTACCTCAATCTTATTATTTCTCCATGTGAGCATCTTCTTAATAGGTTTCACATTAGCTAGCTCCATCATATCATCTTATATTGGAAATACCCTCCCAGCATATCTTGTCTCACATTCACCCCCATCCTTCTAAACTACTAAGAGTGAAATTTTAAACACCCTTAAATTATAATTCATCAAGACCTCCTAGGCAAAGAAAGTATTCCCAAAAGTATTCTTATCTTCATATGCTCCATACTAGTTGACATATATAATGTTTTAATCTAGGCCTTGAGCCTAAAAATATATGCATATGATAGTTGCAATAATAATAGACTTCTATGAGAGAATGTTACTTGTTCTCCAACCAATTATAAGCCCACTAGATAAACCATTAGAATCAACAACTATGAATTCCCAACCTATAAAAAACTTTCCTATATCATTTAGTAACTTCTTCCCTATGCCCATAATAGTCTCTAAGAGAAAAAAAGCATTAGGATTGTTGGTTTCTACTAATCTAGCTAGGTCCAGTCTTTTTAAAAGGCTATCCAACCCCCTTGCATTTATGTATAAATTTATCATTTGGAAATATTTGATGGGGCTTGTCCCGCTCTAAGAACCCTTTTCAAAGGCCTTTGCTTCCTTTGTTGAACCATTTTAAGGGTTTTTATTAAACATAATGGAGAAATAGTTGTTTTTACTATGAATTTTTGGGTGAACTTCTTTTGTTGGATTACACCTTAGTCCACCCTTTATTCTTTCCACCACTCTTTGACTATCCTTCTTTCTTGACCTCACCTAATATCTAATAATTGCATGATATAAATGTCAGACACCTTATCTTGAACTTCTATCCCATCCCTTGTACTTGACTTGTCATTTCCTCTAGTCCCACCCCATCAAGCCTTGAACTTGTTACCCTTATTTTTGGTATCCTCTTTACTCACTACCAAATCCCCACAATTTTGAAGAGCCTTACACCAAGGTATCATTACCATATTATATTCATTTTTTTTTAAAATGTCTAGCAAGAAGTATTTTTTTTATAAAGAGCTACTATGAAATATTGATGCACTTTTGGATCGTTAGCCTTTGGAACCAAAGGATCTTCTTAGTGAGAATTGACTTAGACCTTCAGGGCTTCCATTAGGCCACATATCGACCAGTAGGAATTATCTTAATCCTTTTTTTATAGAAAACTTACCATTTGGTTGATGGCCTTAGACATCCTTCCCTTTACCATTGAAACTTGAGGATCTTTTAAATCCCCATTTGACTTGATGTATTTTTAATACAAACCTTCTTTGAGAATTCAAGCTACACTTCTCTACCATGCATCCTTAGGCATGACATCGCACATATATAAATGAGACTAATAACAAGAACATTGATAAAAATGCAAGAACTAAATAGAGAGAGAGAGAGAGAGAGAGAGAGAGAGAGAGAGAGAGAGAGAGAGAGAGAGAGAGAGAGGTTCTTTTCTCAACCTTCACTTCTTCCTATTGTTTTTCTTATAATGTGTCATGTTTATGGAGTCAACTTCAATTAGGTTTTTACTCTGTTAAATTACATATCTATCAAGTTCCCTTATACATAAAATATGACTTTATGACTTATAATTTCAAACTTAGACTATAAGATCCCCAAATATTTAGATCAATCTCCCTCCTTAGAAAATAGTGGCCCCCATCATTCAACCATGCTAAATAGAGAGGGAGCCCATTATGTTTAATGCACCATCGTGAATACAATATGATATGATCTAATGAAGAGGAGAGCTTTGTGTGATTAACCCATAATGGTGGGTTTGTGGATGACCCATAACTATCATGACTACAATGTTCCAAGTGCCAATGAAGAGAATGGTTTTGTATGGTGACAAACCTCAGAACTGACATCTTTTTACACCCACTTTTCCCTATTATTAATTCATTTTCACTATCCTATAACCCTATATTATTCTATTCTAATACTTATATGAGGTATTTAGACATAAAGTGATTTACACTGCATTTCATTAGTATTTTATATGAATTTATGATTAAAAATTAGAAAAATATCATATTTCTATTTATCTTTGAGTTAATTTGCAAAGGCAACGTGCTAGCTAGGTTTTTATGTAGGTCAAATCATCGCCACAAGGTGTATCTTGGTTGAAGTTGTTGTAACATCAAAAATATAATTGTTGCAACTTTGACTATTGCACATTGTTGCAACTCTGCAACATTGTTCTACATTGTTGCAACTTTGACTATGTTGCTACAATTCCAGTAGTTTTTAGAAAAAACTTGTGATGTGATTTCTAGGAAAATAAAAATCAATTTGAAAATTATAAAACATTGTTTTTCTACAAAATGAGCCAAATTGAGTAACCCATGAGAAAATTTCTACAACATTAAGCCAACAAAATTATGCAACATTTTTTCTTTTCAAATTCCCTAAAAAAGTAGAGTTCAACGACATCATATTCCAATAAATAGGGCACTTCAAGTATTTCCATGATGGTTATATCAACATCCCATTTATACCATCCCATCCCATTTACTAAAATAGATTTGGGATAGTCCTTTTTTGCGAGACCATACTGACATGTTTTTAAAACATGTTTATACCTGAAATATCCCTTGAAATATAGTTTCTAACCCCATTTGAATTTCTCAACTTGGATATGAAATGAGAAATCTATGGTCAAAACACTCACTCATTGTCAAAATAGGGAATTCAAGAAATAGTTGGATAAAGTTGGGACAATCAATTTTTGGATTCCTAAATAGATAGATATTTCAAGCCTATCTCTATAGTATATTCTCCTATGAATCTAGTTTAAAAAGAAATTTGAATCACTCAATTTTTATGTCATACAAGAAATTTATGTCAAAAATACTAATTATTTGTCCTAAATATGAACTACTTAAACTTTGTTTCCTAGTTTGTTCACTCGAATTTTTGACTCATCAATTATTCTTTCCCCAAACAATTGTCTCTACTAGAGATACCTACATGAATCTAATTTCATCTCCATTTGGAATCATATCAATCCATCATCAAAAGAAGAAGTTACACCTAAATTAGTGATTGTTGGTCTACGACAAAGAACACAAATAATTATTTCATACAGGTTGTTTCTAAGCAAATTTGACATAGCATCTCATGGAATTTTCCAAATCTATTTTTAATGGAGATATCCATATGAATGTGATTTATTTTGGCTTTGTAATCACTTTTATGGGACATTACAAAAATAATTTATTAACAAAACACTACTGAGTAGTCCAACTGGCCAACACTCCTATGCATGTATAAAAGTTGAATTTCTTTTTTCATCTTTCTTCAAATCTCTTTTCTTAGCACTATTTATGAATTATTATTATTATTATTATTTCATCCATATGAATTGGGTGAAGAAGGACTGATCACCTTTATTCTCCTGAGGTCTCATGTTTTATTACAAATAAGTGTTAGTTTTTGTAGGTCCTAAAAAGAACAAGAATGTCAATCCATTCATAAAGCAGTTGTTGAAGACAAAGTTGCAACTCTGAATGTTGTTGCTGCAACTTTGGAGCATTGTTTATACAATTCTGAAACATTATTGTTGCGAGTATGACCATTGTTGTTGCAACTCTGGAGCATTCTTGTTGCAAATCCACTACATCCAATAGAGACATTTTTATTCCTTAAGAGCACCATGAATCAAAGCTCAAAATCATAGATTCTTGGCTCAACAATATATTTTCTTAAAGAAAAGACAAAAATACTTTTTCATCAAATTAAGAGATGAATCTAGAATAAGAGGTTGAGCTACATAAGTACCTTCAGAATGACAAGGGACACATGTGTTGAAACTTACCATGGATAAATGTTGCAATTCCCTTATGCCAAGTGTTGCAACATTGTGTTGTTGATTGTTTCCACTCACCATTCCAAGAATAAGTGTTATAATTCTCTTAACAATTATTGCAACTCCCTGCAAAGTCACAAGTGTTGTAATTTCTAGGTGTAGCTGTTGCAATTGTGAATGCTAGAACTCTTTCCTCACAATGTTGTGGATCTCACCTAGGCCCATTGTTGCAACCCAGGAATAGCTAGTAAGGATGAAGTAAATATGATAATTTCATAAATTACGTCCCATCACTACATTGACAATTTCCTTACTACATATGAATCTCTTCAATGAGACATACTATTCATCCTTCTCTTCATCAAAACCATGGTATGCCCATGCATTTCCTTCTTCTTAGGTCAAAATAATTACATGTTGAAGTTTATTAAGTTCTTGTGTTTAGGTGCTTTCCCTTAAAGCATAATATGTTTACTACCACTCATTCACAACTTCAGCCTCATCATTTCCTACTCCCTGCTCTAACTATCCCTAACCAATGCAATAAATTTGTTCAACTCACTTACAATGCCAAGTCACTTTATTATCCTATTCTCTTCCATAATAGATTTGATGATGAAAACTTTCCTCATGCATCTTCAGACCTTGGAATGTTTGAAAACCATCTTGCTAGTGGGCATTCCATGAAAAAATAAAAAAAAATGAAAAAAATATAATAAAAATTCTAATTGTGAAAACCCTTTGGGCATGGTTAGAAAAATCTTATTTGAAAACCAACTTGCTAGCAGAAAAGGTCCTTCAAATAAACATAAAATTTCATCTTCAAATTTTGGTTTCTCTTTGAATAAGGATTCACAAGTTTCATAGAGAAGGTTGTTCCACATCTCATTTTACATCTCACATGGTTATCCAAGATTTCAAGCTCCACATTGTTCTTTCACGCATAGTTTAACATCATTATGGACCATCTTAGGTTATTAAACAAGAAGCTCATTACAATAGTTGGTGCTACTAGAATTGATGTTACATGTACAATCATAACTAATGCTTCAGTGGTTGCAATGCTTATAATCTAGTTGCTACAACTCTTATCACCCAGTTATTACAACTCCCATCGACCAATTATTGCTACAAAACCTATCAATCAATTGTTGCAACACCTCTTAAGTAGGTGCAGGTAGGCTTATTTTTCTTTTATTTAATCTAAGTTCATTTGATGCTTTGGATTTGTATTTGGAAATACAGTTAGGCTTTTTTTTTTTACTTCCTCGTATTTTTCCATTTCTTGAGGGTGGAAAATCTCTTTAGTTTAGGAAGTACCATCACCTTTTCATTCCATAACATTACCTCACCATTCTTATCCATCTTCACTCCAATATCCATGCATGAGAAGGATTCAAAGCTTCCCATAGTAAAATTCCTTACTGCTACCACACAAGAACCAACAACCAATATTGTGAAACTCCTTATCACTGCCACACAAGAACCAACAGTAAGTGTAGTGAAATTTCTTGTTGTTACCACACATGAACCAATAGTAAGAAAAATGAAAAGCCTTTTTGCTACCACACAAGGAGAAACAACCAAGGAAAAATAAGATTTTGTTAATCCAAAAAAACCAACAACAGAAAAATAAGCAGCTAAAAGGGACAATCAAAATTTGTTAATGAATTATCTCTTATTTTTATCCATGAGAATTTTCAGGTACACTACATTATCATTTTGAGTAGCATATTCTACAGTAAATAACCATCTACATACTTTGAAAATGATTAGCATGGCCCACAAGAACCTACAACAAAAGAATCTCTTGTAGAAGTCATTTCCATAAAAAAATTATGAGCTCTTATCATTTGTTTTAGCATTAAGAAAGTCTGATAGAAACAATGACATAAGGAAACCCTATTAATGTTACATAAGGACCAGCAATAAGAAGTTTTATTGCTATTACATAAGAACGAATAATAGGAATTCTTTTTGCTCTACATAAGAACAAATAGCAGGAAAATCACCATAGCATGAGTCATGATTTACAGTTGTTATCGCTCCAACTATAATAACGGTTGTTGCCACTCTGATTTTTCTATTATATCCAGGAAACGATTTCTTTATATCATGGATAAAATGGTCACTTCATAGTAATATTTTCGTAGAAAATGTATAAAAGAAGTTATTTCTTTTCTTACAACACTCTTGTTGCAACTCCTTATACAAGGTTGATGAAACTCCGCTAGATTTACTGCATGCCCATTAAAATTGTTTTAGGATGCTAATTTTGAAATTTGGGGAATGCTTTATGGAAATTCACAACAAGTTATTGAGACAAATGAAAAATGCTTACAATAGAAAGAGTTATGGGAGAAAGAAATGTACCTATAGTATGACTAATACAAATGTAGTAGTTTGCATGAAGACATGTAACACTTTTGGCTAGGGGTTGATGACGGGCCTTGTAATTGGCAACTTTTTACACCCTCTTTTGCCTATAATTAATTATTTTTCACTAATGTATAACTATGTATTAATTCATTCTTATAATTATATGATGACTTTAGACATAAATTGCTTTCCATTGAATGTCCTTAGTTTTTATATGAATTTCTAATTAAACATTAGAAAATATCATATTTGTATTTATCTTTGAGTTAATTTGCAAAGGCGATGTGCTAGATAAGTTGTTGTTTAGGTTGTAATATTGTCACAAGGTGTATCTTCATTGCGGCTGCGGAAACTCTAGAAGTACAGTTGCTACAACTCTGACTAATGCACATTGTTGCATATCTGCAACACTATTCTACATTACTGCAACTCTAATTACATTGTTGCAATTTTGGGAGTTTTGAAATAGTTAGTTTGACACACAATTTCCAGGAAAATGAAGATGAATTTGAGAATTTTAAAACATGGGTTTTGTGCAAAATGAGCCAAGTTGATTAATGTATGTGAATATTTCTAAAAACGGGAATAGTTTGGGTGATATGGTCATTTTTCTAAAGAAGTAAAATCCAGATATATAGTTACAACCATTTTGTAAACTTTCCCACTTCAACAACTACAACTCCACCACAATATTTGCATTCTTCTTTTATTAGCAATCCAATAGATCATAACTAAATGTATCTTAAATAAGAAAAACTCCAAGGTGCATTGGTTGGGAAAATATGTCCATTTAAAGAATTTAGTTAGCATTGTGGTAACCATTTTTTTTAATAAATTATTCATGCATGTATAATGAAAGGAGGATATCAGTGTGTAGGTGGGTGACGCTTAGAGAAATGTCTAAATGATAATGAAATAATTCATTGGTGAGATTTTATTTTTATGTAGTTTTATGAATTTCATAGTATGTGATTTATTGTAATAATTTTCCTTTGCATTAATTTCTTTTAATTATCATAATTAATTTAATTCAATCCTATCATTAATAGAGTGAGTTGATATACAATAATATCAACACTCTATTATGTGGAGGCAAGGCCCACTCCAATAGAATAAAATGTTGCATAATTTATAGATTCTCTAATTCCTCGTTGCGCAATTTAATTTCTTTTATTTATTTTTAATGTCTATATTTAATGGGTTGCAATCATATTGTTGAAGAAATTTGCTCAACATCATGAAAACATTTTTTGGTCTAAGTAGAGACAAGGATTATTCATTTCTTTCTGCCTGTTTGTTTTACTTTCTCCAAGTGTGAATTTACTTTCCTGTAAGTGTGAATTTAATTTACTACAATTGTGCTCTTTACTTTCTTGTGAAGTTTGGATTTGATTCCAAGAGTGGTTTAGACTTTAGAGTCGGTAGAACCTTGACAAATATTGTGAGTTGTCTATATTCCCTCCCCAAAAGTAATCATTGATACTACAAATGTAAACCTAACCAATGAAAGTAGAAATTGTGATTGGCATATATAGTGCACGATAACTTGCAAGTTGCATACGAACCCTAGGTTGAAAATTAAATGAACAACCTATTGGTTGTATTTATGAGCAATTAGAAAGGGAATTAAAAGTCCTACCATTTTTGGTGCTACTATCGAGGAGTTACCAAAGGCACATTTTTTCTTACAATGGTTTTAATTTCGTATTTTTCATGCATAAGAAATTGCATTCTTTTGTCGTTTTTAGAGTACAAGATGTAGGTCATTAAAATACATTGATTGAATTCCTAAATATTTTTGTGGTGTAATAAGAGCCACCTATATTACTGACCTTTCTTTTGTAGGAAGTTTGGAAGAAGGAAAATAAAATCATTTATGAACGAAGAGGAGTCAAGGGGATGTCAAAGCATTCAATCTTGAGGTGTGAGATGCATTATGAATTTCATGGATTTGGTAGCTTTGAAATTCACAATTTTTCAATTTGAAAAATATTATTTTTTCTTTCTTCCCACTCCTCCCTCCCTCATCACACCTAGTCTCTTTGTTTTTGGGGAAATGTACACTAAATCAATGAATCAATGTTTAATAAATTAATATTGGCAACAATACTTGATCTCTTTACTAAATATTGATTGCATATCTCATCTCCTCCATTTTCTTGGTAAAATACTATTTTAGGATTTATATTCATACATCCTATATCTAGAACATTCTCATATAGAATTCGTGAGCACCATGGTTAGTATCTTGGTGTCTCAGTGGATGGGAATGTGTCCATAGGATGACCAATTGTTCATTCCTTACATCATGGTTGATGTTTTCCCTTGGAGGACAACGGGTTCCCAATCAACCTATACTACTATACCATTGTTTGCACCAAAGGTATAGTTGTTTCCTAGCTAGTATATTTCCTTTAATCCAACCTTTCAAGTGAACAGTTGAGTATCATCATCTCATAGATATAATCCAAGAATTTCATGTTTCATATTATTTTGTTGTTTCTTGGTTAATCATTATTTAATAGGACTAACATTGATATATCCTATATTTAAATCATTCTCCTATAGAACTAGAAAGCAACATGGTTGGGTACCTAGGTGTCTCTATAGATGGGAATGTGTCCATAAG
The DNA here is from genome assembly GCA_000404065.3 of Pinus taeda. Classification (NCBI taxonomy): domain Eukaryota; kingdom Viridiplantae; phylum Streptophyta; class Pinopsida; order Pinales; family Pinaceae; genus Pinus; species Pinus taeda. Next base: position 87,502 of record APFE030598470.1, read on the forward strand.
ACAATTAATAGTTCATTCCTTACATCTAGTTGATGTTTGGCCATGGAGTACGATTGGCTCTGTTATCTCAAAATCAGACCCTGGAAGGCTGCAGACCAGGAAGACCTCAAGTCACTATTTCAAACCTACTTTAGGCTGAGGCTTAGCCTCCTCAACCTGAGAGGGCTCTCTCTGAATGGATTAAGGATTTTGATTATAGATAAGATGGCTAACTCTTGTAGAATAACTATGAAAAATATGAATGGTGGAAACACATTAACTACTATCCATTGGGCTTATGGAGTCAGAAACATCTTAATACCACAATAAACTGAACCTTACATAGAAGTCAGGGCATTCAGCATTTAAACATTCAGAACATAAACTCATATACGACCACACAGTTTATAAATGTATACAGGAAGTCAGAGCACATTCAATGAATTCTGAGTGATTATACATCCATACCACTACAATAATTAAGGAAAGAACAACATCATATATTCTGAACATAAAGATCCCTCATGAATCCTGAGAAGTAAAGCCAAACTTGTATTACTGAAATAGAGTTTTACATAAGCCAAATACCAGTCTCTTCTAAGATTTCCAACCCTTTGCTAATTCGACCTCTTGCTCTATATAAAGCATTTACAATTAGGATTCCATCATCCATGATCAAGATAATTCGAATTTGTCATCAGTGACACCTATTCTAACCATAAAACAAACCATTAATTAGAACTAGCTGTTAACTAGGAGTGCTAGTGACCTAATACAACTAGGAGAGTAACTCCTTATCATGATTACAACAACCTTATCTAAGCATTTAAAGAATTATTTGACAACTTGAAACCTCAAGAAGTCGAATTTGATGAAGCCTCCCACGTGGTCATCTGACTGCTGAAGACAAACCCTAGAAATTAGGGAACATGTTTCCATGTTTTTAGGTTTAGGATCCCTGAAAATGGCACGTGGGGCAGAGCCTTTATCTCCTCATCCATGACACATTTTTTGAAACTGAAGGAGGTTTTTGTAGTCCAGGATGTCTAGAACAAAAAAATCTCTTGGTTTTTTAAAATACTTTTCCATATGTCCAGAATCGATTCTTGATGTTCCTAGAAACTAGGAGACTGTCCCTTGCTCTGTTCTGGCTGAAAAATGGGTCTTGGGACAGAGCTCATAAATTCTCACAAAAAATTTATTTAGAAAAACTGAAGGAGGCTTTTTTGAACCAATCCATGATGAACAAAAACCTCGCTTGGTTTTTTGAAAAACCTTCCCTAGCTCCAAGAATGTGTCTTTGAAACACAGGTGTAAAACAGAGAAATATGCATGTGAAAAACTGCACCTACAGCAGTTTCGTAGCGCAACTTTGGTCCATCATTTCTCCCAGATAGTAATGGATCTGAAGAAAGTGGAAGAGGTTTTTGTAGTTCAGTATCTTAGGAATGAAAACCTCTTTCACTTTTCAGATAGGAGTTTTCCACTTCTCAGGAAAGCTTCTGGAAGTTAACTAGTAAAATCAAATTTTTCTGCTAAAACAGGCTGCTACAGGGGTTTCGTAGCGCAAAATAGGATTTTTACACTGTCTGCACTACGAAAACGTGGATTCGTAGCTAGTTTTAAAATTTCTCGAAAATCATGTGAGATATGACTTCTAAACACATGGTGAGGCTTCTAGGACATGGCATGAGGCTATCAAACTTTATTTGAAGATGGACATGAGACTCTAACCCTATGACTTAGACTCTAAAACATAAAAATGACTTGAACATGACTTGACCATGACTGGTACAAGAATTGAGAAATCATGTAAGTTGTCCAAATTTTTTAAGGAAGTTTTACAGTGATAACAGTGGCTCCACTTGGGATAGTGTGCCCTTGTGGTACACTAAGAACCTGTAGCTCCAGTGCCACTATCCATCCTCTAGAAGAAAACTTTGAACTTCTGCCCAATTTGCTCCTCAAGCCTTTAGTGATTGTTGAACGAATAATTCCAACTGCACCTACTGAAACAGATGCTCACTCAACCTACTCTGAGCTTATTTGCATTGTTCTACCTACCTACTAGCTGTAAGCTCCACTTGTAGCTCAAGCAACATAATATTTCCAATAAAACCAATCAATTGTCCTTTCTGATATTGGAGGTTCTTGACTGCATCCAATCTCAAAATAACCATGGTAGTGAGATGAACAAATCAACTTATAATGTATATGATCTTCATAATGCAAATGAAATTGAAATACTGATGTGCAAAGCTTTGCCATGTATTCACTTATAGGGTCAAAGAAGACATGATTATTTTGATGATCATCATAACATTCTACATCTTTAGACAATTGATTCTCAGCCACACACGATTTCTTTGATATGCTATCCAAATGCTCTTCTAAATGGTTCCCACAAACAATGTAATTTTCCTCCTTATTATGATCATTCATTGATGTAAGCTGCTGCAAGGAATCACAAAATTGAATGACCTTTTCCTCTGCCTGAAGATTATAAAAGCTATCTTCCAGTACTTCTTCATGGGGTTTGCAACCAATTTCATACTCTTTATGATTCGAAGATTGAGAAGACTGATGCATCTCTACATCAACATCAGAGGATTGAACATGGTTTTCATAAGTAAACCCCTGCTGATTTTCATGTTGCATTTCATGGGATGTTATACTTTCTTCTTGGTGTTGAAATGCATTGTTATGAAGAGCCTCTAAAATTTCTTCATCCATAAACTAATCATCATCATAACAATCCTCCAAGTACTGAATAAGACTTAAAGAATGTCTACAACAATCTTTGAGAAACAATAAGGAAGGATGACATTCTTTATACATCTCATAGAATTCATCATGAAAACTAGCAAGCGAATATATTGAACCATTTTCCAAACTTTTATAACAAGACCATGCTTTTCCTTCTAAAGTGGTCATAAACATCCTCATGAGACAATCATCAGGAAACTGAACCTTAAGATTG
>APFE030598477.1:0-18735 GCA_000404065.3 Pinus taeda
CCTTGAAGAGGCTGAATTCTAAGGCATTGATCTATCTTTCCTATCTTTTCTTGAGCTGGTTTCATAACATCAGATGCCAAATCTATTAGAAAGAGATTATGTCTGGTGAATCCGTGAAAAGCTGCTACGATTAAAGCTAAGGTAAGAAACTTCTCAAAGTAGGTTTCATCTACCCAGTTCCCTTAACTAATTAGGTATCCAATATCGTACATGTTAATAAGAAACAAAGAACCATTAGGGTATGTGTCATTTACAGGGATATCAATAAGGCTTGTCTAAAAGGAACTACCTTACTCCCTATATAATTTAAATCATTGATGAATGTGCCAGAAATGAAATGTTTTCATTTATGAAAATATTTTTTGGCTATAATAAAATCAACATACTTCTAGATGATCAACACCAAACTGCATTCATCAACCCATGGCAGACTTTTTCCTATTAAAAACTCCCATTCGGTTTGAAGAACACTATTGCAAATTTTCAACGAGAAATGTCTTATGAATTTCACGATATCAAGCATATTATGCAACCTTATTTGGATTACTTGTCAGACCATTCAATGAGATGGGAAGACCGTCCAATGCATTTGAGAGAAATCTTCATCACATGCCATCATTACAATATTTTCTTGATTCCACATAAGTGTCTTTTCTGTGTGTAATCTGGTCAATTGCTAGGATTTTTCATTTCAAAGGAAGGCATTCATGTCGATCTATTCAAGGTTAAGGCTATTCTAAATATTCCTCCTTCTTCCAATCTTTTCCAACCCCAAAGTTTGCAAAGGAGGCTATTATCATAAAGACTACTTTTTATACTTGGCCGCATCTGATGCCACCATTGGCATGGTTCTAGTTCAAGAAGACAAATTGAATGAAGATCATGTGAGATATTACTTAAGTCATAATTTCACCAAAACTAAAACAAAATATGCATGTGGATGAATTGACCTTGGTAGTTGTTCAAGAAATCCGACATTTCTGTCACCACATTCTATTGGGCAAAACTATTGTGATTTCTGATTGCAAACCCATGGATCACATTCTAACTAGACAATTGTTGGGGGCCAAGTATTCCAAATGGTCATCCTACATGAATTCGATTTGGAATTCATTAAATCAAAATCTAAGAAATAATTGGTATTTGTTGAACTATTGTGTGACTTTCCTCGTACTTAAAACGAAAAAGTGGCAAAGGATTCTCTTCCCGACGAATATTTCTTTCTAATCATTACTTTAGATCCCTAGTATGGAGATATCATCATTTATCTTCTGACCTAGATGTTTCGGCCAGAATTGAGATGAATAGATTGTCACCATATTCGGTATGAATCCCAACAATATAATGTTGTTGGCAATAAACTTTATTGTCATAGTGCCGATTCTATTTTCTGACGATGTTTAATTCACGAGGAATCTGAAAATGCATTAAATGAATGCCATTCTTGAGCTTGTGGTGATCATATGTCAAGTTTTACCATTGCTCAACAAATCTCATGCACTGGGTATTTCGAGCCTTCTATGTTCAAAATTGTATAACTGCGATCTGAAAATGCCATAATTGTGAAATTTATGATAAAAAAATGCATGCACATCCTACTCCTCTTCACCCAATCACTATTTTCAGTCCTTTTTCCAAATGGGGCATTGATTTTCTTACATGTAACCCTCACTCTGCCAGAGGGCATGGGTACATTATCCTTGTGTAGATTATTTTACAAAATGAGTCGAGGCAATGGATACATCTAAGTATTACGTTGAAAAAACATCCATTTTCCTATTCAATTGTGTAATTTCTTCATTCGGAGTTCCACGAGCCATCGTCATAGACAATGGTATCCATTTTCGAAACTATATATGACCGATCTTACCATGAAGCTAGGCCTGCATCATGATAGTTCTACTTTGTATTACTGATAGGAAAATGGGCAAGTGGAAGTCATTAACAAGGTTTTAACCACCATGATTAAACAGATTATTAGGACTCATAAATGAGATTGGAATCTAATGCTTTATCCAGCCTTGTGGGTATACCATACCACAACAAAAACTTCAACTGGTTTTACTCCTTTCTAGCTTCTCTATAGCATGGAAGCAGTTCTACCGATTGAATACAAGATACCATCTTTGAAACTAGAAATTCATTTATTACCAACCACTTCTGCTAAAGAAGAACTTTTCTGGTACTTAGTACGTCTCGATGAGACTCACTATGATGATAAATTAGCTAGCGAGGCACAAATTAAACGAGTAAAATTACAACATGATCAAAATGAAAAACCTCATTCATATGCAGAAGGTGATTTAGTCTTGGTCTATGATTATGATCAAGAGCACGATAATTTAGGCACTAGTAAATTCGAGCCCATGTGGCATGACCCTTATATTGTAAAGCATGCACTCGAAGAAGGGGCTTATGAACTAGTTGATTATGACAAAATTCCTTTGGAAAAGCCCAAGAATGGTCTTTACCTAAAGAGATATTATACATAGATTGTTTGGTGAAACATTTGTATATTATTGTACCATAGTTTATGTGTGAAAGTTTCTAACATCTTTTTGCGATTTTCTACTACTTCTCCTGTTCATCTTGTGTTACACCTAATTTGCATATGTCGACATTCCCTCAAACTTACATTGGCTTCATTGATGGCGCTAATCTATAACACCCTCCTTCCACATCTACCCAAGTAACTGACCAACCAGGGTACACATGTGATGCAAAGTTACTATCATATGAATTGACCTCTTAAGTCATGTTAAGGAAGTGGAACCGACAGAAGCACACCATACAGATCTTCAACATCAGTATTAGGATCCTTATGGGCTATCTCAACCTTTCTGCCAACCAACCCCTGGTTCCCACTGAGATTTTAGATCACTTGACCTTTGAAACTCCCATGCTATAGGCCTACTAACGTTCAGGAGGTCTAGATGCTCTCATGACAAGGCATGCTAGCATCCAGGGACTAAATCGCATAATGGTGTACTAGCGTCCCCAATATTTGAGCCACTTTTTCAGGCCCAAAGCCTAGGTCATCACCCAAAAATGAATAACACCTTATATACATAAAGATATCAAGGAAATGGAAATACAAATGTAATCACTTGAATAAGACCTTGAATGGACCCATACTATCCATGACAAGAATCTCGTCAAACAGATGATTCATATGTAATCTACATGTGTAACTGACAAATGTAGGTATAGGGGTCTCATAATTAGATTATAATTGCTAAGAATCATTGATTCCTCAACCCATTAGCTGCCATTTCATCCGTTAGTTCATATATACAGTGTTCATCCATTTACAAGTAAAAACATGATGAGAGCCATACATAGCTACTATCATAAAACATATACATAACTATCATAATAGAAATAAAAAAAACCAAGGAAATCACAACCATATAATCCACATATAAACCAATATAGTACTCATATAAAGACGAGAAATAGCCTCATATTGATGATGCAAAATCCAAACCCGGGATGGGACTTCCACATTTCCACCTAATCGTAGAATGGCTGAGCCAAATCTCCCTTCATCCATCCACCCCCGCTCCATATTCCAAACATGAATGTGGGATTTGATAGAACACATCAATTCAAAACCATCAAGGCTTCTAGAGGCCAAACCCCTCAACCCTTCAAGCAATGATTCCACCTCACGATCAGACATCACAAAACCATCATCGTATTGGTCTCCACCCAAGCGTTCTATGGCTCCATAGCATTTGTTCCAACCAAGGCTTCGAGGACCAGTAACTCAACCCACATCTGTTTTCGGGCTTCGAGAGCATTTCTCCAACTAGGGCTTCCAGGACTAGTAACTCAACCCACCAATGGTTTCTAGAGAATTTGTCCAACCAAGACTTCTAGGACTAGTAACTCAAACCAAGTTTGTACAAGGCTTCCAAAACATTTCTCCAACTAGGGTTTCTAGGAACTAATAACTCAACCCAAGCTAAAGGAAACATGAGAACCAACCAAAACAAAACAAGGAAATAAACCCACAATCTCCATGGCTATCTAGGAAATGGAAAGGCCAGGAAATCCACTATCAATCGAGGCAATCCTCCATGCCATTGATAGATCATGATCAATAGTCCACATGCATATGCCATGCATGCCAAAACTAGAGAGGAAAACATATATGCAACTTTGTACAAGCAAGCCAACTTTGTTGTAGCTATTGATCCCAATGTCCTCTTGTGCTTTCCTAATCTTCCTTTGCCTTTTGGCTCCAAAACTCCAAGTATGCCACACTCTCCAAGAGTGCTCCAAGAAAAATCTAGGTGTCCAAGAGTATGAGAGAGAGAGAGAATAATGAGAGAGCTCAAAAACTGAACTGACCAAACTCTATGTACTGATCCTCAGAAGTCTTTTTATGAATTAAGCCTTTATTTTATTCATTCCATTATTTTCCTTCATTTTCCTCCTCACATGCAACCTATGACCTTTCGCCTCCCTCTTCTCCTAATTTCCATTAGTTTCATAAATAAATGGGCCAAAATTCCATTTTTCCTTTCCAAATCCTTAGCCATTTCCTTTACCAATTTCCTTAGCCATCCATAACCAAATAAACACCCACACTAGGATGTCTTACCCAACATTCAACTTGGAATAAGTGTCCCATCAATCGTGGTTATATTTTTCCTTTATTAACTTTTGTTACATGGAATTTTCACCAGGGTTGTTACATGGTTGTAGTACTTGGAATTTATGTTTTGCAACTTGGGTAATTTATTCGCCCACAGTGAGTTAGTTTCTATTCATGGGATATGCCTCAGTCCAACAACGAACAATATTGCAGTATCTAGCACAATTATTGAGCTATTATCTGATGCCATTGCATTTGGCATTCGTCAATTGACCGTTAGGTTAGATTCACAACTTGTGGTATTACATTTGAATGTTGTTTATTCAGTTAGAAGTTCTTTCATGTTAAGGATGTTTTTTCAAGTTCATCTCTTGGAAAGGGAATTTGATTATATTGAGTATCAACATATTCTAATAAATTTAAACACATTAACATATGCATTAGCTAATTATGTCTTAAATTGGGACTTGTAAAACATTTGTAAAGAAGTTAATGCAATATTCATTCATATATTGGACGAGATATACAAAAATAGTAGTAGCTTTCATTAGATAAAAGTATGTAAATAGTGTGGCTTTTACAAAAAATCTCATCTAAAGACATGTGTCCCCATGGCCTTTATTTTCCAAACATGTTGATACATTATCAAAAATAAAAAAATATGGCCCTGAGACTAGTGATTGCGCATAATGATGAACATGGTAGCATACAATAGTACATGCTACTCGTAGAAAATCGCTAATAGGTCCAGGAACCCCTAAAATATGCCTCTCGTAACGTAGAGGAAAATCATCTATCGTGGCATTTAGAATGTCCAAAGTCAACCTCTCAAGGTTATGCTCTATCTAGGTTCTGTATTATAGGAGAAAATGGCTTCTCAACATGTCGATCATATATATGTAATACAGTTGGTCTCATTATGGCCAAATCATCATGATCATTTTGGATAATTAGTTTCTGATCCCAAAATAACAAAAAATGAAAATTTTCAAAAAATCAACCAAAATGTGAAATTTTACCGATAGCACGCCACTGCATCCCAAGAGGAAATGGCATGGTCAGATCTCCTGTGTAGTGCATCCCTACATACAGAAAATCTTTGATCATAATGATATTATTTTCGAACTAATCAAAGAAGTCAGGAATAAATCTAATTGTTGGTAATTCGCCACCTCCTCTCTCTACCAGTACCTGTGTTGCCAGAAGAGGAATCTTCCCCATTGAAAATGAAATAACAAAGGCACCACACCCAAATTTTTTGATTTTACCCATTTTGAACTTGCTTAGTTGCCCCTTTAGATTGGAAACTACAACCTCACTCCAATTAAATATGGTACCTTGAAAACAAACCACAATGGTTTGCATCTGGGCCTTCATGAGAAAATGCAAAGCTTCAATACCACATAGTTGTGCAACAGTGAACCCGATGGCTTTCAAAGGAATTTGTGCTATGGTCTTGATGTCAATCCTACCATCTTTAAGAGTTTCTCCTCGAGTACAATGTTGTATAAAATAGGTAACATTGAATTCACCACCTCGTCTATGCCCATATAGGTTGATTTCCACCCCACGGTGTGGAAGTCCACTTAGGAAGTGAATGTCATCAACATCAATGACAAGTCTATGGTCTTTGACTATGAAACATTTTTCCTAAACATTCCACTTGCCTACCATCCATTCTAGCAAGTCTAATTGGGCCTTCATGCCTGGAATGGTAAACAACTTGTACAAGCCATAATTTTTTAAGACTGGTATGGTTGTTGGATCATTCAGATTAGCTATATCTCTCCCTTCATGCTCACATTCACTCCATTCCATCTTTGTCATTCAAAAGCCTACAATTAAACATAAAATATCATTAGAATGAATCATGGAGAGAATTATAAAAACTTTGGGCGTTTTCTATCTTATTTTTCTTGCCCTCGGCACTCTATGGAGTCGAATATTGTGAAAAGTGCACATATGCATGGTTTCTTCCTTATAATCTACGCACATAGTGTTAAAAGATAAGTCAATGTGTGCAGGATCGATAAGGGTGACCTTTTCACATCGAGGGAAAAAGTCATTTTGAAGACCCTCCCCAAAAAACCTCAATCTACATTGAAAAGCTAAATAAATGGAATGAAAGTGAACAACTCAGAGAGGAAATCTACCTAGAGAAGATGGCTTGTGATTTCATCTAATGGTTTGCCTATATCAACTGATATAGAACTAATAAACTATTATCACCAAGCAACACTTCCAACTCTAGAACATATACATGACTACCATTAAATAAATTTGCGTATATATGTGCCTCTCATGCATAAAATGTGCATACACATCTCAAGACATATTATGCACTAGTTACTGTCACTAACCCATAGATCACTGAAATTTCATCAAACTATGTTAATCATTAAACAATAATAAATATACTTATCCAAAAACTACAACATTAATTAAAACATATTTACTCATACAGTATACATGACTATTCTAAAATGGATGCATGTATTTATGCAATATTCAGGAGTACAACTTGTGTATAGATCTAAATCAAAATTATCTATGCAAACACACATTCTACATACTTCATTTTAAAAATCATATATCCCAACAAACACATTCAAATCATAGCTCCACTATGACCACATAGTTTTCATTGATATATACTTAAACATAAATAAATCAGTCAAACATATTCATTGGTTCTCAATACTCGTTGAGATCTTTTAGATCTGATCTTTGAACATGCCCTTAAAAGAATGGATGCATTCATTATCTACCTCTAAGTCAAGAAATCACCATGGAAAACATCAGAGTGCCATGAAAACAGACCCTCCCAAAGGTGTTTAGAAGCTTAATTTTCAACCACATAAGTCCAAAATCTTTATGAACATCTTGGAAAATAATTTAGAGCTTGGTTCACTATATTCTTGTAGATATGGTTCATTAAAGTTAGGGTATTTATATGCTCTAGAATTCAGTCTCAAACAAGTAGCTCTGGGAAATCGTCATAAATTTCGTTTTGTGTATCCATATTAAATTTCGTAAAAATTGGCTGAAAGTGAACGAACTTTAGTTTTTGGGGACCATTCTTAGGGCCAAAAGTTTTTAACATCTTCTTGAGATTTTCCGCTACTTCTTCATCTCATCTTTTGTTACACTTGATTTGCAGACGTCGAGATTCAAACAGATTTACATTGTCTTCGTTGATGGCACTAATATGTAACACCCTCCTCCCACATCTACCCAAGTAACTGACCAACTGGGGTAAACATGTGATGAGAAGTTACTATGATATGATTTGACCTCATAAGTCACATTAAGGAAGTGGAACCGATGGATACACATCATACAAACCTTCAACATCAATATTAGGATCATTAGGGACCGTCTCAACCTTTCTCCCAACTAGCCCCTGGGTCCCACAGATATTTTAGATCACTTGACACCTAGACACACCCATGCTATAGACCTACTAGCATTAAGGAGGCTCTGGGTGCTCTCATTACAAGGCATGCCAACATCCATGGACTAAATATTACAATGTTGTGCTAGCGTCCCCAGGATTTGAGCCCCTTTTTCAGGCCCACAACCCAGGTCATTGTCCAGAATTGAATAACACCATCTATGCAGAAAGATAACAAGGAAGTGGAAATACAAATGGAATTACTTGAATAAGACCTTGACTAAACCGGTGCTAGCCATGATAGGAATCTTGTCAAACATTTCATGCATATGTAATCTACATGTGTAACTAACAGATGTGAGTATAGGGGTTTCATACTTAGCTTAGAATTGCTAAGAATCATTGATGCCTCAACACATTAGCTGCCATTTCATCCATTAGTTCATAGATATAGTGTTCATCCATTTACAAGTAAGACCGTGATGAGAGCCATACATAACTACTGTCATAAAACATATACATAAGTAGCATAATAGCAACAAAAATACCAAGTAAATCAGAGCCATATAATCCAAATATAATACTCATAGAAAGACAATAAATAACCTCATATTGATGATGCAAAATCCAAACCCAGGATGGGACTTCCACACTCCACCTGACCGTAGAATTGATAAGCCAAATCTCTCTTCATCCATTCACCCTCGTGCCATATTCCAAGCATGAATGTGGGATCTCATAGAACACATCAATCCAAAACCATCCAAGCCTTCTAGAGGCCAACCCTTTCAACCCATCTAACAGTGGTTCCACCTCATGATCGGACATTAGAAAACCATCATTAGATTTGTCTCTACCCAAGCCTTCTAGTGCTCCAGAGTGTTTGTTCCCACCAAGGATTCTAGGAATAGTAAAGCAACCCACATCTATCATCGGGCTTCCATAACATTTGTCGAACCAGTCCTTCCAGGACTAGTAGCTCAATCCAAGATGTTACATGGCTTCTGAAATGTTTGTCCAACTAGGCCTTCCAAGAACAAATAAATCAACCGAAGCTAAAGGAAATATGAGAACCAATCAAAACAAAAGAAGGAAGTCAACCAACAATCTCCATGGCTATTTAGGAAATGGCAAGGATAGGAAATCCACTATCAATCTAGGCAATCCTCCATGCTAGTGATAGATCATGACCAATAGTCCAGATTCATATGCCATGCATGCTAAAACTAGTGAGGAAAACATATATGAAACTCGATACCTATAAGCCAAATTTTTTGTAGCTATGGATCACAATGTCCTCTTTCGCTTTCTTGATCTTACTTTAACTTCTAGCTCCAAAACTCCATGTATACCACACTCTCCAAGAGTGCTCCAAGAAAAATCTAAGTGTCCAAGAGTATGAGAGAGAGAGAGAATAATTATAGAGCTCCAAAACTGAACTGACTAAACTTTGTGTACTAATCCTCAGAAGCCTTTTTATGAATGAGGCTTTTGTTTTCTTCATTATAAATTATTTTCCTTCATTTTCCTCCTCACATGCAACCTATGACCTTTCACCTCCCTCTTCTCCTAATTTCCATTATTTTCTACGAGCCAAATGCCATTTTTCCTTTCTAATGTCTTAGCCATTGCCTTTACCAATTTCCTTAGCCATTAATAAAAAAATTATCGCCCAAACTAGGATGTCTTACCCAACATTCATCTTGGAATAAGTGTCCCATCAATCGTGGTTATTATTTTTCCTTTATTAAGTTTTATTACATGGAATTTTCACTAGGGTTGTTACATAGTCGTAGTACTCAGAATTTATGTTCTGCAACCTGGGTCATTTATTCTCCCTCAGTGAGTTAGTTTTTATTCATGGGATATGCCTCAGTTGAACAACGAACAATATTGCAAAATATAGCACAGTGATTGAGCTATTATCTGATGCCAATGCATATGGCAGTCGTCAGCTGACCATTAGGTTAGATTCGCAACTCGTGGTATTACATTTGAATTTTTTTTATTGAGTTAGAAGTGCTTTCATGTTAAGGATGTTTTTGCGGCTTCATGTCTTGGAAAGGGAATATGATTATATTGAGTATTAAGATATTCTAAGAAATTTAAACACATTAACATATGCATTACCTAATTATGCATTAGCACATTTTTTGCATGTGTTAATTATCTATTGTGTTTGACTATGAGACATTTTTCCTAAACATTCCACTTGCCTACAATCCACGCTAGCAAGTCTAATTGGGCCTTCATGCCTAGAATGGTAAACAACTTGTACAAGCCATAATTTTTCAAGGCCTATATGGTTGCTGGATCATTCAAAGTAGCTATATCTTTCCCTTCATGACCACATTCACTCAATTCCATATTTATGGTTTAAAAGCCTGTGGTTTGGGCATTTTCTATCTTATTTTTCTTGCCCTCGGCACTCTATGGAGCCGACTATTGTGTAAAATACACATGTGCATGGTTTCTTCCTTATAAACTGCATAGATAGCATTAAAATATAATTCGATGTGTGCGAGATCGATAAGGGTGACCTTTGCACATCGAGGGAAAAAGTCATTTTGAAGACCCTCCCCAAAAAACCTCAATCTACATTGAAAAGCTAAATAAATGGCATGAAAATCAAGAGCTCAGAAAGGAAATCTACCTGGAGAAGATGGCTTGTGATTTCATCCAAAATTTTGCCTATATTAACTGATATAGAACTAATAAATTGTTATCACCAAGCAACACTTCCAACTCTAGAACATATACATGACTACCAATAAATAAAGTTGTGTATATATGTGCCTCTTATGCATAAAATGTGCATACTTATCTCAAGACATATTATGCACTAGTATTTTCACTAGTGCATAATATGTCTTGAGATGTGTATGCATAAAATGTGCATACACATCTCAAGACATATTATGCACTAGTATTTTCACTAACCCATATATCACTGAAATTTCATCAAACTATGTTAATCATTAAACAATAATAAATATACTTATCCAAAAACTACAACATTAATCAAACCATATTTACTCATACAGTATACATGACTATTCTAAAACAGCTACATGTATTTATGTAATATTCAGGAGTACAACCTGTGTATAGATCTAAATCAAAATTATCTATGAAAACACACATTCTACATATTTCATTTTCAAAATCACATATACCAACTAACACATTCAAATCATAGCTCCACTATGACCACATATTTTTCATTGATAGATACTTAAACATAAACAAATCAGTCAATGTTGGGTTGTGCTATATTCTTTCCACATAGTTAACAGGGGGTTTGAGGGGTACCCGTAACCCCACTTTATGGGGTTCGGGGCAGCGCCCGGGAAATTTTGGTTTTGGACCCGTATGTTAGGTTTGGCGAACCCACCTATGGTTTTGTGCATGATTTTCGCACATGTTTTTTGGACACGAATGGTTTTCGTCCATTGGTTTTGGATGCCGATGGTTTTCGGTCCATGGTATTGGATGCTTCGACATGTATAAATATGTATTGTAACATTGAAAGGAACATAATGAAAAATCAAGCTGGTAGTCCCGGTTTTGGGATCCAGTGGGAAATCTCTGTGTATACGTGTTTTATGTGTTATGCTCTCGCATTTTTTTTTTTCCTGTGATTTAGAATTCGTATGCAGGTAATTTCTGTACGGGGTTAAAACCTACAGTCAAACATATTCATTAGTTCTCAATACTCGTTGAGATCTTTTAGATCTGAGCTTTGAACATGCCCTTAAAAGAATGGATGCATTCATTATCTGCCTCTAAGTCAGGAAATTACCATGGAAAACATCAGAATGCCATGAAAACACACCCTCCCAAAGGTGTTTAGAAGCTTATTTTCCGACCACATATATCCAAAATCTTTATGAGCATCTTGTAAATGAATTCAGAGCTTGGTTCACTATATTCTCATAGATATGGTTCATTAAACTTAGGGTATTTGTATGCTCTATAATTTAGCCTCAAACAAGTGGCTCTAGGAAATCGTCATAAATTTCTTTTTGGGTATCCATATTAAATTTTGTAAAAATTGTTGACATTGAATCAACTTTAGCTTTTGGGGTACCATTTTTAGGGAAAAAAAAAATTTAACATCTTCTTGAGATTTTCCGCTACTTCTCCATCTTATCTTTTGTTGCACTTGATGTGCAGATGTCAACATTCCATGAGAGTTACATTGTCTTCACTGGTGGCACTAGTATGTAACACCCTCCTCCCACATCTACCCAAGTAACTAACCAACTGGGGTAAACATGTGATGAGAAGTTACTATGATATGATTTGACCTCATAAGTCATGTTAAGGAAGTGGAACTGATGGAAACACATCATACAAACCTTCAACATTTATATTAGGATCCTTAGGGACCATCTCAACCTTTATGCGAACTAGCCCATGGGTCCCATAGAGATTTTAGATCACTTGACCTCTAGACAAACCCATGCTATAGACCTACTAGCGTTCAGGAGGCTCTGGGTGCTCTCATTACAAGGCATGCCAAAGTCCATGGACTAAACTGTACAATGTTGTGCCAACATCCCCAGGATTTGAGCCCCTCTTTCAGGCCCACAACCCAGGTCATTGCCCAGAATTGAATAACACGATCTATACTGAAAGATAACAAGGAATTCGAAATAAAAATGCAATTACTTGAATAAGACCTTGACTAAACTAGTACTAGCCATGATAGGAATCTCTTCAAACACACCATGCATATGTAATCTACATGTGTAACTGATAGATGTGAGTATAGGGGTCTCATACTTAGCTTAGAATTGCTAAGAAACATTGATGACTCAACACATTAGCTACCATTTCATCCATTAGTTCATAGATACAATGTTCATCCATTTACAAGTAAGACCATGATGAGAGCCATACGTAACTACTGTCATAATACATATACATAACCAGCATAATAGCAACAAAAATACCAAGGAAATCACAGCCATATAATCCACATATAATACTCATATAAAGACAATAAATAACCTCATATTGATGATGCAAAATCCAAACCTAGGATGGGACTTCCACATTCCACCTGACCGTAGAATTGTTGAGCCAAATCTCTCTTCATCCATTCACCCTCGTGCCATATTCCAAGCATGAATGTGGGATCTCATAGAACACATCAATCCAAAACCACCCAAGGCTTCTAGAGGCCAATCCCCTCAACCCATCCAACAATGATTCCACCTCACGATCGGACATCAGAAAACCATCATTATATTGGTCTCTACCCAAGCCTTCTAGTTCTCTGGAGCATTGGTTCCAACCAAGGGTTCCAGGAATAGTAACGTAACCCACATCTATCATCAGGCTTCCATTACATTTGTCCAACCAGGGCTTCTAGGACTAGTAATTCAATCCAAGTTATTACAGGACTTCCAAAACGTTTGTCCAACTAGGGCATCTAGGAACGAATAAATCAACCAAAGCTAAAGGAAACATGAGAACCAACCAAAACAAAAGAAGGAAATAAACCCACAATCTCCTTGGCTATTTAGGAAATGGAAAGGATAGGAAATCCACTATCAATCCAGGAAATCCTCCATTCCAATGATAGATAATGAGCAATAGTCCATATGCATATGCCATGCATGCCAAAACTAGTGAGGAAAACATATATGAAACTCGATACCTATAAGCCAATTTTTTTGTAACTATGGATCCCAATGTCCTCTTGTGCTTTCTTGATCTTATTGTGACTTCTAGCTCCAAAACTCAATGTATGCCACATTCTCCAAGAGTGCTGCAAGAAAACTTTACGTGTCCAAGGGTATGAGAGAGAGAATAATGAGAGAGCTCCAAAACTGAACTGACCAAACTTTGTGTACTAATCCTCCAAATCCTTTTTATGAATGAGGCTTTTATTTTCTTCATTATACATTATTTTCCTTCATTTTCCTCCTCACATGCAACCTGTGACCTTTCACCTCCCTCTTCTCCTAATTTCCATTATCTTCTATAGGCCAAATGCGATTTTGCCTTTCCAATGTCTTAGCCATTTCCTTTACCAATTTCCTTAGCCATTAATAACAAAATGATCACCCACACTAGGATGTCTTACCCAACATTCAATTTGGAATAAGTGTCCCATCAATCGTGGTTATTATTTTTCCTTTTTTAAGTTCTATTACATGGAATTTTCACCAGGGTTGTTACATAGTTGTAGTACTCGGAATTTATGTTCTGCAACCTGGGTCATTTATTCGCCCTCAGTGTGTTAGTTTCTATTCATGGGATATGCCTCTGTTTAACAATGAACAATATTGTAGAATCTAGCACAATGATTGAGTTATTATATGATGCCATTGCATTTGGCATTCATCAGTAGACCATTAGGTTAGATTCACAACTCATGGTATTACATTTGAATGTTTTTTATTGAGTTAGAAGTGCTTTCATGTTAAGGATGTTTTTGTGGTTTCATCTATTGTAAAGGGAATATGATTATATTAAGTATCAAGATATTCTAAGAAATTCAAACACATTAACAGATGCATTAGCTAATTATGTCTTAAATTAGCAATTGTAAAACATTTGTAAATAAATTAATGCAATATTCATTCATATATTGGATAAGATATACAAAAATAGAAGTAGTAGCTTTCATTAGATAAAAGTATGTAAATAGTGTGGCTTTTACAAAATGTCATCCAAAGACATGCATCTCTGTGGCCTTTATTTTCCGAACATGCTGATACATTAACGAAAATACAAAAATATAACCCTGAGACTAGTGACTATGCATGATGATGACCATGGTAGCATACAATAGCATGTGCTACTCATTGTAGAAAATGGCTAATAGGTCCAAGAACCCCTACAATATGCCTATCGTAGTGGAGAGGAAAATCATCTATCGTGGCATTGAGAATGTCCAAAGTCAACCTCTCAAGGTTGTGCTCTATCTTTGTCAGCATCTCTGCCACCTCCAAGATCTGTATTGTAGGAGAAAATGGCTTCTCACCATGTCGATCATATCTACGTAATACAATTATTATCATTGTGGCCAAATATGCATGATCATTTTGGATAATTAGTTTTAGATACCAAAATAACAAAAAATGAAAATTTTCAAAAATCAACAAAAATGTGAAATTTTACCTATAGCACCGCACTACATCCCAAGAGGCAATGGCACTGTCAGATGTCATACGTAGTCCATCCCTCCATATGGGAAATCTTCAATCATAATGATATGATTTTCCAACTAATCGAAGAAGTCAGGAGTAAATATGATTGTTGGTCCTTCGCAACCTCCATGGCATGCCATAAGTGTAACCCATTTTAGAATTCAAGGGTCATGAGGATCTCCTCTCTCTATAGCTACCTGTTGAGCCAGAAGAGGAATCTTCTGCAAAGAAGATGAAATAACGAAGGCACCACATCAATTTTTTTTTTAGTTTACCCGTTTTGAACCTCGTTAGTTGCCCCTTTAGATTGGCAACTACGACCTCACTCCAGTTAAATATGGTACCTTAAAAAAAATGCACAATGGTCTGCATCTAAGCTTTCATGAGAAAATGAAAAGCTACACTACCACATAGTCATGCAATAATGAACCCGATGGCTTTCAAAGGAATTTGTGTTATGGCCTTCATGTCAATCCTGCCATCTTTAAGAGCTTCCCATCGTCTACCATCCATTCTAGCAAGTCTAACTCGGCCTTCATGCCCAGAATGGTAAACAACTTGTAAAAGCCATAATTTTTCAAGGCCTATATTGTTTCTAGATCATTTAGAGCAGTGATATCTTGCTCTTCATGCTCACATTCTCTCCATTACATATTTGAGGTTCAAAAGCCTACAATTAAAAATAAAATATCATTAGAATTATTCATGTAGAGAATTAGCAAACAATTTGGTTGTTTTCTATCTTATTTTTCTTTTCCTCAGCACACTATGTAGCTGACTGTTGTGAAAAATGTGCATGTGCACACTTTCTTCCTTAGAAACTACACACATAATGTTAAAAGATAAGTCGATGTGTGCAGGCTCGATAAGAGCGACCTATGCACATCAAGGGAAAAAGTCATTTTTAAAACCCCCCCCCGAAAAACCTAAATCTACAGTGAAAAGATAAATAAAAGGCATGAAAATGAAGAGCTTAGAAAGACAATCTACCTGGAGAGGATGGCTCATGATTTCATCCAACGGTTTGCCTATATTAACTGATATATAACTAATTAATTGTTATCACCAAGCAACACTTCCAACTCTAGAACATATACATGATTACCATTAAGTAAATTCGCATATATATGTGCTTATTATGCAAAAAGGTGCATACACATCTCAATACATATTATGCACCAGTTCCTGTCACTAACCCACACATCAAACTTCTTAGAAATTTCTTGTAAAATAATGATTTGTTGAAGGCTACGACTGCTAGGGTTCAAGTTTCTCCATTTCCAAGTTTTCCACTATTCCTCATTTCCGTTCTAACCCCGGTCCTTCCTCATCGTGTCTCCCTTTTTCAACCCTTTATATCAATTTCCAGGGCCTTGTCTAGCCACCCCTATCAATGACTACCCTCCAACTATTTACCACTTGCATGCTGCCCTCCCCCCTTTTTACCTGTTGCCTTTGGATGCTACGCCTCACCAAATACCCTTTGATTTCCCCTCCTTTGTAAGGTTTAGAATTGTGGCAGGCCCCTCCCATCCGCCATCCAACCCTTTCACTCCCCCTGCGATAGAGCGAGTTCCCACATCCTCCCCTTCTGGTTGCTTCAATACAACGATGATTAAATTCCGAGATAACTCCTCGTAGCCTCAGTAGGAACATTAGCGTTCACAAAACCCCTTGCAGGATCACTCGACCACACCACATACTGGTAAGAAAAAGTTGAAGTGTGTAAAGGCTACCAACAAGGATTTATCACTAAAATTTGGTGAAGGGGTCCAAATAGGGGAAGATGTTGACACGAATAGCAAGGTTTTACTGGGTAGATCGAGAGGTCGAGATTATTCTACGATTCGCCTTTGCCTCTGGGTCAAGAAAATTTGGGGGAATATTCACAAGGAACTCTCGGACGTTCATATTCACAAGGAACTCTCGAAGCCCATTATTTGATCCAGAACAGGAACAAATTGGTTCCAGACTACTATTGGTAAGGTTATATGGAATGCCCTCTTGTTTGCTCAGCTGCCACTCCTACCAAGGATGCTAAGGATGCTACTCCTGTTGCGCCCACAACAAATTTTGCATAGACTCGTGAGTCCAATGTTCCTCTGCCGAGAGAGGGCGGATCGACTCAGCCACCATCTTCGGCCTCCCCCCATCCTCGCTCCTCGTTTATGACAAGATCTAGGGCTACAACAGCTACTTCTCACTCATCGGGTATTCCTCCTCCATTTTGTTTTGCTTTTGACTTTTCATTAAAATGCACTATTCAACACTTGCACACTACATTTGCATCTATTTTGGACATTACTTCCATCGTTATTACTTGCCCCTTGGACCTCCATCAATCTGCTATCTCGACTACTCCCCCTTCTATCCCTGGTATGAATCACTCACCCCTCCCGTCGGATCCCTCGACCACCTCTGCTCACTCTCATTCCTACAACCTTCGATCCTGTGCATCTCACCCACCTGAGCATATAGAGATTGGATTGACCTCTCCTCCTCATTCTTCCAAGACCACCAGGGGTCAAAAATCCCACATTTCTAAAGCTATCTTACAGGCTGGGATGGAAGTGGCACATGGCATACAATCCACAATTAATTGACTACTTAGAGCATCGATTACCCTCCCTCAACCACCCTCATGAAGTGGCTATCCTTTAACTACATAAGACTGGCTAGCCATCCCAAAAGATTAGCCCTCAGATAATTATTGAATATGAGAATGTTGATATCATTTTCCTTCAAGAAACCCTTGGCTTGGCTGACCTAGTCATTCCTGTTTCTGCACTCATTAAAGCCAGGCAAGACCTTCCATGCACTTGGCATCATTGAGTGATCCAGAGGTCTTGCTCTGGGCATAAATCCTCACACTTTCCAACTCAAAGGCTCCCTAGGAGGATCTAGATTCATCGGTATGGAGATCTACTCCTTAGAATTTGGCATGGATCTTAGGGTTCTCAATGTATATGACCCCTGCCAAAGTAGAGCTAATTTTTGGAACCACTTCCTCAATATATCATTTTTCAAGTCTGACAATATCATTTTGGGAGGGGATATGAATTTCTCCATTGGATATGGAGAATCTTGGGGATGTAATGCACAAGTGGATCCCTTATCCGACACTATGGATAAACTTCTTGAAAAAGACCACTTGATTGATACACCTATGATCAAATCTCAGCCTACATGGCACAACATAAGAACTAGGGATGCCTCTCTTGCTAGGCATTTGGATAGGTTCCTCATCAAAGAACCTCTGGTATGAACCTTTTCAAATTATAGATAGTGGGTTGAATTTTATGGAATATCTAATCATTCTCCCATATTCATGGAGCTGTCAAGTCCTTTCTATAAGCCTAGCCCCCCCCTTCAAATTCAATACCACATGGTTAAAGGATCCCAATTACACCAATTTGGTCATGGATTACTGGCACTCTCATCCACGTGAAATGGGGAGAACCATTACTGATGTCATAACCTTCTTGAAATCAAGAGATTATCTATTAAATGGGCAAAAGACAAATGAGACTGAGATAAACATAATCTCATTACCATTGAGCCAAGTTTGACCA
>APFE030598479.1:0-31023 GCA_000404065.3 Pinus taeda
ATGGAGCTTAGTGAAAAGAGTCGCCTTCACTAAGTGGGCCCACAGGCTATTTTTGACGCAAGTCTATTTTTAGACTATGTCTATTTTTAGACATATGGATCATGTCTATGGATTGCAGGTTGCTGTTTATGGATGATTGATCAAGTTGAGAAAATAGATGGACTCTATTTTTGATGAAAGTGTGAGTGATCACAGTGTGAGTGATCAAGTCTATTTTTAGACTGGCTGTCAAAAATAGAAAAGTCAAATATTATTAAGCGCTTAATAATATTTGGACTATAAACATTATCTTATTCTCTTGGAGCACTTCAGTTCAAGCTACAGATGTGGCACATGCAACTGCCAGAAGGAAATACGCTTTTATTATGGGTTACTTGAGCTATTGCATGAAGGACTTCAGTTAGAACCTCATTGATTGAGTTTTGTGGAGTTGAATGAGGAGTTGATGGAGTTGTGTTCAGTTTGACTTAGTTGAACTAGTTGTATTTAGTCTAACTAACAAATACACTAGTTATGAGTGATGTGAATTAGTTATTAATTAATTCACTAATTATTAACTCATAAATCAACTGAGGAATACATCAGTTAACTCAGTGCATGGACAGTTCAGTGGAGACAAGTGTTAGAGATGAGTGAAAGGGCAAGGCAGCTGTTAGTTGTGACTGTAGTTGTGCATGTGATTTGCACAATCAGTGGATTGAGTATTCCCAATGAGGATTGCGTGGTATAACCAAAGGGAATACGAATTTGAATCACACATTTGGAGCCATTCTCATCTATTCTCATGCAGGATTGCGCAGTGGAGGCAGGCAAGCAGCGGAGGAGATTTGAACATGTGATTGATTCAGATCTAAGCTAGTTTGTGTGTAACAGGTGGAGATAGTACTGAGTACTTGCGAGTGTAACAGGTGGAGATAGTACTGAGTACTTGCGAGGAGTATTGTACTATGTGTTGTTACATGTTCTCAATCAATATAATATACAGATAGTTGGGGGTTTTCAGCTGCATGCTTTCCCTGTGATATACTGTGTTGATATGTGTCATTGATGCTTCAATGTGCGCATGCGATTGTTTCTTAATACTGCAAAATTGATGATCAACATAGAGGAGGTTATGTATTATGCATGATTCCGCAAATAATGTATAATCAGGATAATCTCTGTGAATAAGTGTCATATTATTCAAAATTTCTACACCTAATCTACCAACCACTCCCTCTGGGAAGGTTGGCGCCCAGAGACGAGTCGAGCCAAGATCCCAAAACGCAATTTTCCACACCGAAGAAGTCTAGACTTCACTAGGAAAGCTCTCCTTGTGCACAAACAAGCTCTCCCATTGTGCCACGAACAAGGTTAACCCTTTAGAGAGGCCTCTTGTGACTTCTTGGCATGCAATTCCCCCTACAAACTAGACTCTCATCGCATAATGCCAAAAAATGCAGCCTACTGCCATTTCCACCTTTGTTATAACCCCCTATCTCATCTAGAATGTTCATTTCCAGAGCACCAAACGTGTTTTGTTTAGTATGTTTCCTCCTCACATGAGTCGTGTGGAGGGATTTCAATTCCCCACTCGTTAACAGTGTTCTCCACCCCAACAGGGAATTAGATATGTATTTTTAACTCATTTTTTTTTTCTTTTTAATTTTTTGAGTTCATTTTTCTTAATATTGTTTACCATTCTTTCATTAGTAAAATTTAAATTTTATAAAATATTACATATTTATTTTTTTATTATTTTAATCATTTTTATACATAATTATTATATATATTTATAAATCAATGAGTAATTGTGAAGTATTTTGAATATTTTTTACATAATGTTATACAAATTTAAAAATTATAATATATTATATAGATATATAACTTGTGGATTAACTAATTTTCATTTTTTCCTTATTCTTTTTCTTCTCTACATTTTTCCCTTATAAATTTGAAATTTCTAATTTGAACCACCATTTCACCTTTTGTTGAATAAGGTGAGAAGTAGATTATCAAATTCCGAATTTGTGCCACCACTTTACCTTTGTTGAAAATTTTGAAATTTCTAATTTAGGCCACCATTTCAGCTTTGTTGAATAACATTGGGGTGAGAAGTAGATTATCAAATTCCTAATTTGTGCCACCACTTCAGCTTTGTTGAATAACAATTGGGTGAGAAGTACATTATTAAATTTCTATTCCTCAAAAGTTGTGAAATGGTTTTGAATTATAATGATGTTGTTTTCTTTCCTTTACTATATCTCACCTACTTTCCCTTCCATATTTCATTTACTTAAATTTATTTTATTTTTAAGATAAATTTCTTCATTGGGCAGCAAGGCATAATTGATCACGTGAACTCCTTATCGTCCGGTTCCTCACCAAACCTCTTGCATTGCAGAGAGTCAGACATTTTTATGTAAAATCAAACTTCTAGTACTGAGAATTTTTGTGTTTGCATTTTGAATTTGGCGAATTTTATATTGTCGTTACATGCATTCGAAGTCATTGCCATACGTTGCCTCGCATTGCACGATTATGACTGCGATACCCTGAAGCAACGCCATAAGATTTTTAATTATGGAAATTTATTTTAATTTATTATGGATTTTTTAATCGATAAAGATTTAGTTTAAGTTATAGAAGAAATAATTCTTTCTACTAAAAGTTTCAGTTTAAATTGTTTAATTTGTAAAATTCTAGTGTTTTAGTGGATTTTTCAAAGTGTTGATATTCAAAATGCATTTTAAACAACAAAAATATCATTCTTTCTTGAAATTGTTTTGTCAAAATCTTGTAAAAAAATCTATTTTGTCATCTCTAAATAGGTTGCCTTTCAATAGCATGGCTCATCAATACCACATACTATAAAGACCATAATCATCTATGCAATTTTTTTAATTAATGAAATTAATTAAAGCGAAAAAAGGCATAATACTTTGAAAATAATCTCAAACATATATATATAATATATATCCTAAGAATATTCTAATTTAGAAAATAATTAAAAAATTATGAAAGCACTACCTAAATGGCATAGTCTAACTTCAGAAGATATGAGCTATACAATTCAAGTGAAAATGTAAAGAAAAAATTATTATTTAAAATACATTTTGAATGCATAAATAGATTTAACACCTTGAAAAAAAACATTAAACAAGTTAAACTCAATTGAAATATATATATAAATCTATCCAATTTTAATTAAAATTAACAAAAAAAATAACAAATATCGTTTCCTTTATAAATTAATAAAAACATTCTAAATAAACATATTTATAACAAGCATATGAACATTAATATCATTGAATGCATGTTGAAATAGCTTTTATTATATGTTTGAATGATGAAACTTTTGAAACATGCAAATAAATTATATGTTCGGAAAGGAGAAGAGTGCAACTACTTTTGTGCGTTGAATTACATGCATTCAAAGTCATGCAAATGATTTAAACTACTGCGATTCCCGCGAAAGACGGCTACATGCTCGGAGATGAGCAACATTTTCAATCATACAATACAATGGCAAATTGCAATTCCCGGAAAAGGCGGCTACATGCTCGGAGATGAGCAACATTTTCAATCATACAATGGCTTTACACCACTTCGTTCCCATAAAGAAAGTCCAATTCAACCCTCCCTTTCTCTTTACCAAAATCACTGGATCTAAATGCAACCCTCCCTTTCTCTTTACCAAAGTCAATGGATCTAAATGGGCTTCCTTCCTTGAGTGTCTAAGTCAAACTTTTTGGTTTACAATAATTATAAAATTCATCCACTGGTTTACCATGATTATGATTTATCATTGTGTTTCCTAAGTCAAGAGGAGTTGTGAAAAACAAGTTGAATTCACCAACCAGAGATTATATCAAATTTTTGTTGTTGTCTAATGTCTTCTTCAAATTTTCTATGGAAAGCACTAGGTAAACAACTTTATAAGTAAATTGTGGACTTTTATCTGCACATGTTTTGAAACATTCTCAATTTTTCAAAAATATGTATAAAGTTAGTAATGAATTAATATAAGTTTAAAAATTATTTGGAATATATATAAATTTTGATGGCATAAATGTTGTAATTATATTATTATATATATATATATAAAATAAGAAATTGTATAGTTTGACTGGGCCTAATGGTTAAAAGCATATGTTTATTTTTAAGAGGTCAGAGGTTCAAAACCAGAGGGGTAGAGTACGTATGCCTGAGTAGACTTAGCAATGAAATTGTTACGCCGATGACCTAAATTTTCTCAAGAGAGATAAGAAAATTGGATAATAGAAAATTTCTCAAAAGAGATAATAATGCAAGAGCATTATGGGATTTGTTGCAAATGGTTGTGGGCATAATAAATAAATTATGCTTTATAATATGTGTAGAATTTCGTCTCTTCATAGACTTATAGTATTGGAAAGAGGGCATCGAGGAATAAAGTAGACTAAATGCAAGAGCATTATGGGATTTGTAACGAATGGTTGTGGGCATAATAAATCAATTATGCTTCATAAGATGTGCAAAATTTCATCTGTTCATATATTTATAGTACTGCAGAGAGGATATAGAGGAATAAAATAGCAAAAGCCATAGAGATGGTGAGGGAAAATGGTTAAGAGTAAATGTAGATAAATATATATGTAATTTGTGTATTTAGAATAAAGATAGATAACTAAAAGACATCTTACAATGCACTATTAACATAGGAATTCACACATATATAAGTTTTGCATTTCCATGTATTTATGGTTGGTTAAGCAAATTATATCATATGTTTTATTTGTGAGTTTGAATAATTATTTTTGAGTGGGACAACCATGTGGTTTTGGGGTGAGATGGTCATGTGCCATAGTAGTGTATTGATATGTTGTGTATACCAATTTATGTGAGTAAATTTCTCATATATATCTGACAACCTTATATGCATTTTATGGAAAGTAGATAGCCAATTATACCACTGTGTGCTAACAAAATTTGATAAAAGAAACATTGCCATGATGGTCTGATGAGAACACAACGTGAAGATTGCAAGAAACATACTTGTGTATCCGTGTGAAACATGCATATACATCATCATCATTTTCAAGTATCTTTTTTTTTTTAAATTAATTAATTTTATTTAATTTACTTAATTATTTTTCGCTATTATCAAATTGTCGAAATTGTTTTGATTCTTCATAGAAGGAATGTTGTTTTATTTTTTGTTGATTCTCTACTAGTTTTGAAAGTATTATTCTATTATTTCATTAGAATTGCATCATAAGGATCAAGAGGTAACTCAAGGTTATAGAAGGCATAAAAGCAATTATTTTCTTTTGAGTTCAAATGCTATTGATTTCTACCTAAGCAAAAATTAAATCACTACCTACAAAATAATCCAATTGTAAATACAAATATTAAATAGGCGGTCATATATATAATCTAAAATGAATATAGGAGTGGGAACTTGGCAATACATATAAGTGAAGTTGAAGATTGAAAATCTTATCTTGAGAGATTCAACTAGTTCAAACGTATCCCCACCTCCTCTTGTACATGACCAGAGATTGTAAACAATGCTAAAGATGATCCATGTCTTGCTCTATCGAGTTTTTCCCTTCATAATAAATCAACTTAATCATGAGTTGTAATCAATGACTCTTCTTATGTGTCGTCCAAGTCATATCAAGACATGACCAAAGAATTTGTCCCAAGTCTAAAGGACTCAACTCTGCCTTGTTTGCCTTAAAATTGCATTACAAAATCCGCATTGTGCCATCTAACGATCGTGGTTTTCCACAAGGGAAACCAAACTAGCGGTAATGAGTGCTACTGTCATAAGACCCAAAATCAAAATTTCCTAAATCAAAATACTAAGTTAACTAGTTGTTTGCTCAAACATTATCTGGGAATTAAGACATAATGATAACGTAGTAGTTGTGAGTTATCTTGGCTATACATCTAGCTATGAAAATAAAATTTTATAACCAAAATTTCTACCAAGAAATTTGAACCATTGTTATTTATCAAAAGACGTCACTTGGGTTGGGTCATGTGCCCTAGAACCTTATGGTGGTTGTAAGACCACACTGGAAGATGTCCTTGAATATGTATAAGGTGAGCATCAAGGCTAGCCAAGCAAGAGCATTGATGGCATTGGACTCTCTAAAATTCATTGAGGCACATTGTGACCACCCCAGGCTAATTCCCCTTCATTGTAACCATTTAATATATTTTGATTGTAATTGAAAATGTCTGAGAATTGGGACACGAAATCCAGAGTTTAAGAAGGAGGTTGCTTTGGATTTAAGGAAGCTTCACTACAACAAAAACCTGTGATTAGCATCCCTTTTTGCTTCCTTTTTTGCGTCTAGAGCCCATTTTTGGTGCTATTTGCATCCATTTATCAAATGTGGTGCAAAACTTGACACAAAATTTGCTTCGAGTTTTGCACCAAGTCTTACACCAAGTTTAGCATCAGGTATTGCAATAGGTTTTAATTTAATTAAAATTTTAGTTTTTTTAAATTAAAAAAATTGTGTTAATGTTGTTTGACTTATTTATTTAATAGGAATGAGTATTTTCCACTTAGTGGAATCGATAAATTCGTACATACAATTGCCACTATTTCACCAAGTACAACAACTATTTCATAAATTCCACAAGGGGCGACTTACAACATGTCTCTAGAGACTAGAACCTATGCAGCTGGGGATATGAAACGCGCCATACTACTCAAGCTAAGTTCCTTCGACTATTTTTTTTTTTTTTTGTAAATGGTGTTTTTTAAGATTTTCTATACACTAATGATGATTTTACAAACCATAGTTTTAAAAAAATTGGAATTTTAGTGGCCCATTGAAAAATGGTCAAGACGTCTTATGCTAAGACTTTAGATAAACTATAAATTTAACCTTAAAAATAAAATAAGTTACTCTTTTTAAAATTGCTCTCAGATTTAAGTGTTGATTTTTAAGTATTTTCATAGTCTTGATATTTGATCTTTAATGCCATGGTTGAAAAATGTCTTAACTTTGACATAAAAATGGCAATGATGTTGCATCACCACTTTTGCATTTCTATGCATTTTTCATAGTAATGATATTTGGTCTTTATTGCCATGGTTGAAAAATGTTTGAATTTTCACCCTTAAGAAATGGTGATGGTGCATCAGGCTTTTGCATCCCATGGTGTTTTTTCATGTATTTCATAGTCATGATATTTGGTTTTCAATTCCATGTCTAAAAAATGTTGGAATTTTAACCCTAAAAAAAATAAGGTGATGTAACATCACCACTTTTCAATTTCAGAGTGTTTTTTCATGCTTTTTAAGCAAAAATAGGGGTTGGTTGGCATAAGGTTCTCATTTCGAGGTGATATTTCTCATTAAGTTGGTAACTTTGTTGTATGTGTACTAGCCCAGAATGTAAGAAGATGTAGTGAGGTACATCAGAGGTTTTATACTTTGTTGTACCAATAAGCCTAGTAATAGGAAACAGGGTCTATACCATCCCTTATCTTTACCCAATTTTCTTTGCAAAAGCATTTCCATTTGTGGGACGTTTACCAACAACCAAAAAAGGATATGATTACCTATTTGTGGTACTTGACAAGTTCAAAACAATGTGCCTTCTCTTGCTTGACAAAAAGACCATAAGAGAGCAATAAGTAGGAAATTTCTTCTTTGTCTGGCCTGGGTGCACTTTGGGATACCAAGGAGCATCATTTCAAAGAGGGACACTAAATATCTCAGTGCATTTTAGACTACATTTTGGGAGAAGATGGATGCAAAGACAGAAGTATACAACATTCCATCCACAAACAGATGGGCGTATATAAGTAGTCAACAAGAAATTGGTGTATTTTTTGAGGGGTTGTCATCTAAAGCATCTAAAAGTCTAGGATGAAAATTTGGCCTCTATACGACACTATTATAATAGAGTAGTCCACAATTCTATTGGTAAGTCTCCATTTTAAACTTGTTTTGGATATTTTCCACCTTCTTTGGATTTTATATATGGACATCAAAGAGGAGTGAAGGAGGATCTCACAAGTGATGCATTAAGAGCAGACGAATTTGTTGAGAAGATTAGGAAAATCCATTTCTACCTAGAGGAGACGCTAAAGAAGTTGCAGGAAAATTACAAGGCTAGGCATGATCAACATAGAACAAAGAAGTTATTTAGAGTGGGGTCTATAGAGTATGTTTATAGTTGAACAGGGAAAGACTACAGGGATTTGGTAAGAAGATCAAGGCTTTGTGATATGGTCCTTTCGATATATTGGAAAAAGTAGGAATTATACTCAGTTTACCCCTATACATGCACATTTATTCTATGATGTGTGGAAAATCTCAAACTTTATGAGCCTTCCATGTTGGATAAGGAAGAGGAGCAGGTCCTACCTTCAATATAGGAGTAAACACCATATGCTTAGGTAGAGTTGACAAAGGATACAATTTTGTAAAAGAGGTATAGAACTACAAGACAAGGATAGCATGATTTTTGACTGATTTGGTTGAAAGGACAACTTATAGGGTAAGCAAAATGGTACTCCATGGAGAAAGTAAAGGAAAATTTTCCTTGCCTCATTTAGTAAAGTATTTTGGGACCAAAAGCTTCCCAAAATGGTGGGATATGATTTAGATTGGATCATTATATTATTGGTTAGCATCTCAATGATTTTAGAGTGGAAAAAGTGGAGGAATCAACTTGCAGGGTCATTTTTATCAATGAGTTCTAGTTGGGAAAGTTGGGGTCTAAAACCTTCTAGAGGCATTTTGAAGCCTTAAACAAAGTTATTTTTGTTCCAAAATCTTACCCTTATGCAAGACCTATAGGAACTATTCTACACTTAGAAACCTTTCCAGTGATGCAAGGATTGCATCAAATAGACTTTCTATACAAAAGTTATACATCATATAATTTAACCATTCGACTTGATAAGTCAAATTATAAAAAACCCAACAAATTATCTAGCTCATAGGTACTCATACTAGATAATTGGTATGTTGCTACTTATTTCCTATAAATCAACAAAGTACTTTATATATTGAAAAATTTATTAACATAAATATGTAAATGAAAAGCATATCATAATATCCTAAAAGCATATCGTCTTTGTTTTCTTTCCTTTCCTATACCTCACCTACTTTCCGTTCCATATTTCATTTACTTATTTATTTTATTTTTAGAATAAATTTCTTCATAGCGGGCAGCCAGGCATGATTGATCACGTGAGCTCCTCATCATTCGCTTCCTCACCAAACCTGCATGCCAGAGAGTCAAATACTTCTATGTAAAATCAAACTTTTAATGCTGAGAATTCTTTTGTTTGCATCTTGAGAATTTTATATTGTGGTTACATGCATTTGAAGTCATGCAAAGCTATCGATATACGTCGCCTTGGATTGCACGATTGGGACTGCAATACCCTCAAAGAGCGGCTGCATTAGCGTTAAAATATAAAATCATAAGAAGTAAAAATGGATAAAATTAAAAAAATAAGAGGAATTAATTTATTTAAATTTTATTTAAAATAATAATAATTATTATTTTCATATAAAAGAATATATATAATATATATAATAAAAATTTAATTATGAAAATCAATTTACAATTTATTATATATTTTTTTAATCTATAAAGGTGCTGCTAAAGTCTAGACAGAATAGTTTTTTCACGAAAAGTTTGAGTTTAAGTTGTTTAATCTGTAGAATTCTAGTGCTTTTAGTAGATTTTTCAAGGTGTTGAATCGGTTTATGTATTCAAATTGCATTTTAAACAACAAAAATATCATTCTTTTTTGAAATTGTTTTTGCCAAAATCTTGTGAAAAAATCCATTTCGTATATAAATTAGACTATGCCATTTGTAAATAGGTTGTGTTTCAATAACATGGGCCAATACTATGGCTCATCAAAACCACATACTAAAAACACCACAATTCATATATGACATTTTTTTTAATTAATGAATTTAATTGAAGTGAAAAAAAAAAGCATAACTACTTTGAAAATAAATCTCAAACACATACATACGTACGTACGTACGTACGTACATACATACATATATATATATATTCTACTCTCCAAAGCTAGTAGACTGATGCTCATAAAAGTAGTGTTGGAAGCAACCCCAGTATTTTGGATGTCCCTGGCCTGAATCCCCCAAGGGATACTACATAGGATTCAATGAGTCTGCTGTCATTTTCTATGGAAGGAACAAAAAGAAGGAAAACCCTATGCATGAGTCAAATGAAGTAGGATTACAACTCCTAGAAAATGGGGAGGATGGGGCTTAAAACATCTCCCTGCTTTCACT
Source organism: Pinus taeda (assembly GCA_000404065.3). NCBI lineage: Eukaryota > Viridiplantae > Streptophyta > Pinopsida > Pinales > Pinaceae > Pinus > Pinus taeda. The sequence goes on from APFE030598479.1 coordinate 10,277, forward strand.
CAGGCACTGGCAGCGAAACTTGGCTGCCTACTCCTAAAGCACAAGAGCCTTTGGTTGGAGGTGGTCACCCACAAATACATATGGCTGAGCTCTACCATGGATTGGCTAAGACTACCCTCATGGAACATGAAAGGTATATCAGTAATCTGGAGGGCTGTAATAAACACCCTTCCCATCATAAGGAGGGGCCTCATATGGAGGATTGGAAATGAGGGATCTGTCAAGATTGGGATCGATCCTTGGATAGGCAGTGGGAATTCCTACCAGCTTCCACCGGAACTGATTACTCTACTCAACCTCAATGGAGCGCACTACATCACACATCTTGGGGACCCTCACAACACAACCATATATCAGCAAGCATGGCTAACAATGGAGGCATGGGACATTCCAGATCAATGGAAAAGGCAGTGGAGGAATTATTTGCAAGCATTAATAGAATCCCATGCGCGCCTAAGGGACAAGGAGGATGAACTGATCTGGGGTTTAGCAAAGAAAGGGAACTACTCCCCTAAGGGGGGGTATGATATCATACATGCTGACCACAGCCGGATAGACTGGAGAGTTGGTGGAGCCATCTATGGAAGTTAAAAGCCCCTTTGCGCACACAACCACTGATGTGGAAGATCATCATGGACAAAACACCCTCTGGAGAAAACCTCAAGAAACGGGCATATAAAGGACCGATTTGGTGTGTCTTATGCCATGCAGAGGAGGAATCGAACTACCATTTATTCCTCTCATGTACCACAACTCAACAAACCTGGGCTCAAGTCCTTCATACACTAAAAATCCCTTATACCTGGAGCGGTGATGATTTTCCTAATGCCTGGAGTAGGTGGTGGGAATCATCAACAGAGCCAAGAGCTCAGAATCTGCCATTATTAGTTTGTTGGTACATATGGATGTGTCAGAACAACATTATTTTTAGGGGGAAAGATATAGTCTGGCCAACGATCATTCCTAAAATCTGCATGAGCTACTTGGAAATCCCGACAGAGGAACATGCAATCAGGACCCGGATCATCACACAGGAAATCATAGACAAAGAACACCCGTGGGCCTATTTCGATGGTGCTACACAAGCATAGGGTTGTGGTGGAGGAATAATCCTACATCTGACTGATTCACATTTCTTTCACATCTGCATGGGGTTGGGACAGGGCACAAATAACTTTGCGGAGCTGCTCACACTCCGACACCTCTTATACTTTGCAATTCACAAACAGTGTGGACACTTACAAATATATGGAAACTCCAAAATAAACTGGTTCAACAACATAACAACATGCCATGCATCACACTCAGAATTATTTTGGATGATATTATATTTCTCAAAACACATTTTGATCATGTCTCATGCACTCATATTTACAGGGAGCATAATGAAGGTGTGGACAAGTTATCAAAAGAAGCAACGCATCGTCCTTGAGAAGAATGGATGATTACAGAGCACACACCTAAGCGGACCTATCGCTTCTTCCACAGACCATACATGGAATAGGAACTTCAAAGGGCAGACATGCCCTAATATTATCAGTTTCTTTTTGTTTATATCTTTTTGTCAAACAGAACATCAATCACCAATGGTATGTAATTAATATGTATATGATTAGCTGCCAACAGTATACCCATAACAGGGTCATTTTGTAGAATTTACAGTTTTTCTTTACAAACATTTCACAGTTGATTACGATCACGATACTTGCATATGCCTAGGGTCATTTTGTAGAATTTACAGTTTTTCTTTACAAACATTTCACAGTTGATTATGATCACGATACTTGCATATGCCTATGGCGTTTACAGCATGTAATTTTCACACAATAATGGAAATTGCAATATTTTCTCCCTAGAATATATATATTATATTATATATATATATTATAACCATTCCAAATAGCATAGTCTAACTTACAGAAGAAATTAAATTTTACTCTGAACATAACAATTTCAAGTGAGAATGTGAAAATTTGTTATTTAAAATACATAAAAAAATTCAAACACGTGAACAAACAAAGACATTAGATTTTATAGATTAAAAAAAAAAAAACTATCAAATTTTAATTAAAATTAAAAAAAAAATAAAATAACAAATACACCTTTTTAAATAAACAAATTTATAACATGCATATGATTAATATCATTGAATGCATGCTGAAATAGCTTTTATACCCTCAACCCTCCTTTTCTCTTTACCAAAGTCAATGGATCTAAATGGACTTCCTTGAGTGTCCTTGAAAGTAGCACTATTGGACTTATCAAATTCATCCACGTGTTTACAATGATTATGATTCAAGATTTGTTTGCCTAAAACAAGTTGAATTCACCGAGCAGAGATTATATCAATTTTTTTTTGGTTGTCTAAGGTCTCTCGAACTTTCGTATGGAAAGCAACTTTGGACGCAATATAAATTGTGCAATTTTAATTTCTTCAAATTATCTTATGGAAAGCAACTTCGTACACAATATTTATGAGTAAATTGTGGACTTTTATTAAAAGATAGGGGCCTGATTTGAAACATATTTTCAATCTCTCATAATTATGTATAAAGTTAGTAATGAATTAATATGGGTTTAAAAATTATTTGGAATATATATAAATTTTGAGGGTAAAAATTTATGTAATTAATAATATATATATATATAATTTATTTATAAGAATTTATATAGTTTGATTGGGCTTAATGGTTAAAAGTATGTGTTTTTTTTAAGAGGTTACAGGTTCAAAACCAGAGGAGGTAGAGTATGTATGCCTTCGTAGATTTAGTAGTGAAATTGTTGCGACAATTAAAAGACATCTTACAATGCACTATTAACATAGGAATTCACACATATTTAAGTTGTGCATTTCCATGTATTTATAGTTGTTGAAGCAAATTATATCATATGTTTTATTTGTGAGTTTGAGTAATTATTTTGGAGTGGAACGACCATGTGCTTTTGGGATGAGATGGCCATGTGCCATAGTAGTGTATTGATATGATGTGTATACCAACTTATGTCGGTAAATTTCTCATATATATATATAGATATAGATATGGCAACCTTATATACATTTTATGGAAAGTAGATAGTGAATTGTACAATTGTGTGCTAACAAGATTTGATAAATGAAACATTGCCATGATGGTTGGAGGAGAACACAATGTGAACTTGCGAGAAACATACTTGTGTATCCCTATGAAATTTAATGTTATCTAGAGCAATACTCATGCATTATAACACATGCATATAATACATCATCATCTTCAAGTATCTTTTTTTTTAATTAATTAATTTTATTCAATTTACTTAATTATTTTTCGCTATTATCAAATTGTCGAAATTGTTTTGATTCTTCATAAAAGGAATGTTGTTTTATTTTTTGTTGATTTTTTAATAGTTTTGAAAGTATTATTTCATTAGAATTGCATCATAAGGATCAAGAGGTAACTCAAGGTTATAGAAGGCATAAAAGCAATTCTTTTCTTTTAAGTTCAAATGCTATTAATTTCTACCTAAGCAAAAATTAAATCACTACCTACAAAATAATCCAACTGTAAATACAAATATTAAATAGATGGTCATATATATAATCTAAAATGCATATAGGAGTGGGAACTTGGCAATACATCATAGGTGAAGTTTAAGATTGAAAAGCTTATCTTGAGAGATCAACTAGTTCAAATGTATCCCCACCTCCTCTTATACATGACCATAGATTGTAAACAATGTTAAAGATGATCCATGTCTTGCTCTATCGAGTTTTTCCCTTCACAATAAATCAACTTAATTATGAGTTGTAATCAATGACTCTTCTTATGTGTCGTCCAAGTCATATCAAGACATGACCAAAGAATTTGTCCCAAGTCTAAAGGACTCAACTCGACCTTGTTTTCCTTAAAATTGCATTACAAAATCGGCATTGTGCCATCTAACGGTCGTGGTTTTCCACAAGGGAAACTAAGCCAGCGGCAGTGAGTGCCTGTCATAAGACCCAAAATTAAAATTTTCTAAATCAAAATACTAAGTTAAGTAGTTGTTTGCTCAAACATTATCTGAGAATTAAGATATAATGACAACATAGTAGTTGCGAGTTATCTTGGCTATAGATCTAGCTATGAAAACAAAATCTTATAACCAAAATTTCTACCAAGAAATTTGAACCATTTTTATTTATCATAAGGCATCACTGGGGTTGGGTCATGTGCCCTAGAACCTTATGGGGGTTTAAGACCACACTGGTAGATGTCCTTGAATATGTATAAGGTGAGCATCAAGGCTAGCCAATTAAGAGCATTGGTGTCATTTGACTCTCTAAATTTTATTGAGGCACATTGTGACCACCCCAGGCTAATTGCCCTTCATTGTAACCATTTAATATATTTTGATTGTAATTAAAAAAGTCTGAGAATTGGGACACGGATTCCAGAGTTTAAGGAAGGAGGTTCCTTGGGATTTAAGGAAGCTTCACTACAACAAAAACCTGTGATTAGCATCCCTTTTTGCTTCTAGAGCCCATTTTTGGTGTTATTTGTGTCCATTTATCAAATGTGGTGCAAAACTTGACACAAAATTTGCATCGAGTTTTGCACCAAGTCTTACACCAAGTTTAGCACCAGGCATTGCAATAGGTTTTAATTTAATTAAAATTTTAGTTTTTTTTTTTTTTTTTTTTTATATTAAAAGAATTGTGTTAATGTTGTTTGATTGATTTATTTATTTAATAGGAATGAGTACTTTCCACTTAGTCGAATCGATAAATTCATACTTACAATTGCCACTATTTCACCAAGTAGAACAACTATTTCATAAACTCCACAAGGGGTGACTTACAACATGTCTCTAGAGACTAGAACCTATGAAGTTGGGGACATGAAACGTGTCATACTACTCAAGCTAAGTTCCGTCGACTATTTTTTTTTTTTTTTTTTGTAAATGGTGGTTTTTAAGATTTTCTATATACTAATGATGATTTTACAAACCATAGTTTTAAAAAAATTGCAATTTTAGTGGCCCATTGAAAAATGGTCAAGACATCTTATGCTAAGACTTCAAATAAACTATAAATTTAACCTTAAAAATAAAATAAGTTGCTCTTTGTAAAACTGCTCTCAGATTTAAGTGTTGATTTTTAAGTATTTTCATAGTCTTGATATTTGATCTTTAATGCCATGGTTGAAAAATGTCTGAACTTTTGACATAAAAATGGCAGTGATGTTGCATCACCACTTTTGCATTTCTATGTATTTTTCATAGCAATGATATTTGGTCTTTATTTCCATGGTTGAAAAATGTTTGAATTTTCACCCTTAAGAAATGGTGATGGTGCATCAGACTTTTGCATTCCAAGGTGTTTTTTCGTGTATTTCATAGTCATGATATTTGGTTTTCAATTCCATGTCTAAAAAATGTTGGAATTTTAACCCTAAAAAAATAGAAGGTGATGTAACATCACCACTTTTCAATTTCAGAGTGTTTTTCATGCTTTTTAAGCAAAAGTAGGGATTGGTTGGCATAGAGTTCTCATTTTAAGGCGATATTTCTCGATAAGTTGGTAACTTTATTGTATGTGTACTAGTATAGAATGCAAGAAGATGTAGTGAGGTACATTAGAGGTTGTATACTTTGTTGTACCAATAAGCCTAGTAATAGGAAACATGTCTATACCATCCCTTACCTTTACCCAATTTTCTTTGCAAAAGCATTTCCATTTGTGGGATGTTTACCAACAACCATAAAAGGATATGATTACCTATTTGTGGTACTTGACAAGTTGAACAAGATGTGCCTTTTGTTGCTTGACAAAAAGACCATAAGAGAGCAATAAGTAGCAAATTTTTTCTTTGGATGGTTTGGGTGCACTTTGGGATACCAATGAGCATCATTTCAAAGAGGGACATGTTGAGGCCTCGGAAATCGTTGCCACAACATCGGGGATAACCACCCGGTCCGGACCTTGGTACAGCTCCTTTTCCGTTTGGAATGGTGGCTCCGACTGGAGATAACGGGACCAGTTTCCCGATAATGAGATAAAAAGGGATGGATGGGTGATGAATAAATTGCTTAACTGATAGGCGAATGACTTATTTTATTGACAAAAATAGGGAAACTAATACTAATCCCGGGAACAACTTATTCATTCAGAATGTAGCGTTAAATGATCTTTATCTATTTATCAGGCATATAGATGACTCTGTAAAATAAATAGAAGATGTTCAATCATTCAAAGATTTCTTCACATGAATAGTCACAATGAAGCGATGCATACAGATTACTACGTTCACTGTTCATATCATCGATACATATATAAGTCTGAAAGGAGAGCATGCGATAAACAACCAATAGTGGAATGTATAAGGAATGTTGTGAAAAAACACACATATATATAAGCGACAATAGCAAGAGCGATTTTAATAACAATTCATATAACGAAAAAGAATACAGACGCAGATAATAGTACCATGTGAGCTGTGGATCGATCCAAAATATCAATCTCTATTCAAAATTCCTTCTTCAACACAGAAATGCTTTCAAACAATGACAGTAGTGCACATTTGCATAAAAGCCTTCCTCATCAAATTCGGAATAATTGGTCAAGTTTCATAAAAGAATATCCCTGAAGTACAATAGTGCAGCTTCAGGGTTTAAGTCATATACAAAACTTTTTTACGACCCTTTCTAAATGCATGAAAGGGTCTTTAAATACTACTAAACTAAAAAAATCTATGAAACAAAATCCTACTAAATTGGTATCAGTAAATCTGGTCTATTTCTCAGGGGCGATCTGGCAGTCGGCGAAATGAGTCATGCCTCAGGTTGCTTGCCCTTAAACCTTAGCTGGCTTATCGCGAGCATTGGTTCTACTTTTGGCGGTTTGTTGAGGTGTAAACTGAATTGGGCGGCGAAGGTGGCATCCTGGATGCCGGGTATAATATAACCGACAGCATCGGTTAGGCACTTCAAGACGGCTCTTTGGCTGTATGGTTTGATTAAAAAGAACCAATACGCATCCCATGTCAGACTGTTGACTCCAGCGATCAATCTTGCGGTTTTCTCCAAGTCCGGATAGCATGAATGCTCCAATATATTTGTTGTTGTTAATTGACCTGGAGTGCATTGGGAAATTGCGTTAGATAAATACAATGTATTATTTACTAATTCAACTAAATTTCCACTGATTGTCCTGCATCTAGAAGTCGCTCTTTCTGCTTTCATCAGTTGTGATTGCCATTCTGTGAACAATATTTCTTTGTGCGATTCTAGAATTCTTGGTAGATTAGCTGCCCGACCTACATCTAAATCCTGCCATTCTATAAATTTTGTCAGTGTTTCTTCTGCCTGATCCAAGTCGGCCCTTGCTTTGTCTACCTTTTCGCTTATAGACGCTGACAATTCGCACAATGGTTCTGCTTGTATGAGATGTTGACATAACAGCTTAACCTGATTAATCAATCCTTTATTTAGCTGGAGCGCTTCTGCTTTAAACTCATCTATCTTAGGGAGATTTTTCGTTTGCTCAATTTTAGTGGTCAATTGAGCGATTTGTTCATCTTTTGCTTTTATTGTTCCCTCAGTCGATATTCTTAACTGCTCCAGTGCCGCTGATAGCTCCTTCTGCCTTTGTATTGCGCCTTCATCTATCCTCTATTTTTGCTCTTGTAATTGCTTGACTAGCTGGTTATTGTTCTGCTGCTGTACTAGCAATTCTTTCTCTGCATGCTCTGCCCTCTGCTGAACTTCTAATAGTCTTGCGTGTAGTGAAGAGATATCCTGATCCTTTGCTTTCAACAAATTGCTCACCTTCGTTGCTTTATCAATAGTCGCCGCGGAATATGCTCCAGCGAACTGTGATAGCTTGGTTAAGTCATCGGAGGGGTTGAATTCCTCTTTCCATACAACATTGCCCGTTACTGTCAATTCAAGGAATGGGGAAGGTTGATCAGTTCTTCTCCTTTTCCTCTGTCGCTTTACGACGGCTTTATGCTTGGGGCTGTAAAATATATCTAAAGGGGGAATATCTTCAATTTGCAAAACGATCTCTCCCGTTGGATCTTTAGGAATTATCTCTAGTTCTTTTGTTTTGGGTAGGCCGCTAGTTTCACCTGAAACCGGTTTTGATGTCGCTTCCTGTGTATCGCCTTCCTTTGAAACCTCATCATCTTTTGAGCACTCTAAGTTATTGATGATTGTACTGAATTGATTCCATTGCTGGAGCAAATTCGGATCAACTAATGGATCCTGGTTACCTTCAGAGGTGCTCTCTTCTTGGGTTTTTGCTTGGGTTTCTTCTTGTTGCTGTGCATTTTCCTGAGTCGCCTCCTGCCTTTGGCTATGCGTATCCTCCTACTGTTTTGATGTAGTAGGAGGTGGTGTATTATGTCGCTATTCAAACTCGCTTGACCTAGTTGCTGTCGGTACAGTTGCTAACAGGTCTAGAGGCAGAGTTTGCAACCTTTGTTCTCTGATTTTGTTAAACTCAACTAGCCCTTCATCGTTATAAACATTTCGGGCAAGCGACTTGAATTGATACAATGATTTGGCTGATACAAACAAGTCTTCGAATTTGTCTTCTTTGTGCTCGACCTTGGCCAATTTGGCTTGGTCGAGCGCATTGTAAGCAATTTTTCTTGGATTATACTGCCTCCTCGGCAGAGTGGCCAGGGTGAGAAAATTCATTTTCCCGGCTTCCTTCTCTGCATGCTTGATGTCATGTAGGGTATACATTCCAATCTTCAGTGGAAAAGAAGGCCAAACATGTTTTTTAGCTCTTTTCAGGATTTGGGTAACCCCTTCAGCGCTGATTTGATAGGCTACCTCCCTGGCAAGTAACTTATCAGGGATGTAGAGTGGTAGCACATGTGGCTTAGCCTGGTTGCCAAAAACTCTGATATAAGTGAATTTCTCCTCCCCAAACCAACTCGCTACTGCAGTCAAATCTACAGCTGCTTGCTCGGATATTTTAGGGGCAGGCTTATTAAAAATTAAATAATGAATCGGTAACATAAAACCGTTGCAGATTTGGTACAGGTGGTGCTTATAACTAGTCTTCCAAAGTTTTCGATGATATATGTGAATGGGTGTGGGGTCTTGCGACGTCCACCTCCATCCCAGTATAGGAAATTCAGAATTAAAACACAACACATCCATAATATATGCATTGTAGTAAAATGGTGGAATAACCCTTTCTGAGACACGATAGTCAGACCTGAATTCAAGAATGGCTTTGGCTAACTTGTCAGACAATATGACTGCCCAGTCCATGATTTCTCCACTGCATGCTTCCTTAATTAGGGGGACCATTTCTATGGTGATATTGGCAGAATCATGCAATCCCCATAGCCTACACATCATAACTCCAGCATAACAGTAAGGTGAACATAGGGAGTCAACTGAGTACTTACCCGAGGCCTCGTGCTTGTGTTTTGCTGGATTATGTCTCCATTCTCGAATAGGTTCAGATTCAGTCTCGTTTTCTTCTCGAAACTTCTCCAAAAATGCAGCATTATACTTCTTCTCTTCTCGTGGTAGGTGATACATTAGCCTTAGGTCTTCGGCTCGAAACGAGCCGAAAACCCTCCCATCCGTAGATTCAAATAGTCTATCGACAATTGGGAGTTCTTGGAGTGCCCACCTTACCACATCTGTGTAAGGAAGAACCTGCTCCCGAGCCGCTATTCTGTGTAGGAAGGAGTTAGCCAAATATTTTAGATTGGCATTGGACTTACTGGTGTTGTCGCATAAAATTTCCACTTTGGTCACCATTGGCCCTTCGGCTTCAATCAAATTGTAAGTCCCCTGCCAAGTGGTCTTGGGGAGTCCTAGGCATGTTGTATCTAATATTATTCCTTTGTTCTTCCCATTTGGATCAGCGACAGTTAGCCCTGCAGCTGGCGGGGCAGTAGGCATTGTAGTCTTCTTGGATTTCTTTCCCATTCCACTTCCTTCTGTTTCTGTGAAAGAATTCTGCGCAGAGTAAAAGGTAAGCGCAACACATGCAACAATATCATGAATCAAACAGAATGAAGTATATATATATCTTGGCGCATTCACAGTAATTAATCGACTTGAGGTGGCCTTAGGAGCAAATACGTGGATGGCTTCAAGCCTATTTTTCTTATTAAATGGTCATTACGGCCTGTCAGTCTCATTAATTACAATTGCTTCGATTAATGGATAAATGATTTATTTGAAGCATGTTGAGGGCGATTTGGCGGTTTGAACACGGATGAGCGGCTTTTCCAAAGGATATGGCCTTAATTACGAATAAATCAAATTAAACTGCTTTTATGACTGTTACCTTGAGAAATGTGCCATTTACGTCTTTCGAAATCGGGGATTGGGGAAATGCTAAGTTTTTTCATTGGTTTTGCTTGGAACCCCCGATCGCCGATATCCGATATCGCATCGCGTCGGGTATCGCTGGTAGTACCGCTTATGATGGTGAATCACCGACTGCCGATAGCGATATGACATCGCATCGGATGAAGATAAGTTTAGTTGTGCTTTAGGTGCTATTGCCGATTGCCGATTGCTGATTTCGCATCGCATTGTGGCAAGGATCATTACTCCGTGTTACTTTATGCTTTGCCGATATCCGATAGCAATTTCGCATTGGCGAAAACCAATATGTCTTTTACATTGTGTTTTCTTTGTCATTGCGATATGCGATCTTGCGATCGCTTTATTGCAATGATAAAGATAAATCGTTTTATATCGGGTTTTTTGATTGGTTTTATTGAAAAGCCTCTTTGCGAAATAGAACTTTAAATTGATACCAATTTGAAATAAAAATTAAAAAGGGACCCATTTCACATTATATTTTTTGGAATTTTAATGATATGAAATGGGGGGTTGTTGTAGGGCACAACAGGATGCCAACTCTACTTTTTTAGGAAACTAATTTTTCACAGTGGAAAAGGAGATTGTAAAATTCCCAAGCTCAAAGTCTTGGGCAATTCCTTGCCTCAGTGAATTACGTAGTTTCTGATCAAAGGATGGCTTTGCATAGTTTCTCAGCTTCAAGAGGGGCTGCCATCTAGGATTGCACGATTTATGGGCTCAAAGCTAGTTTGCTTCTTAGGATTACATAGTTCAAATCCTCAAGGCTAATCTACCTTCCAAGATTGTGCAGTTTATGGTGAGGAAGACTAGCAATGCTGCAAGATTAAGGTAGGAGATGGCTTCTGCTTGAAAAGGTTTAGATTGGGGTTAAAACAAGACATCACAAGTGCTGCATGAAAGGAAAAGTCTTTAAAATAGCATGAATACTTGACGATAATGATTGTTGAGCTCCTATAGATAGAAGGGAGGCTCCAAAATCAAAGCATGGGAAATTTTTTAGAGGGGTGTTGTAGTATCTACAACACTTTGCAACACACTAGTATAACTCCAGCTCTCTGTAAGGGTCTTACCTCGTGTAAACCAGGTCTAAATATTTAGGAAGTATTGTTTATCTCATTTATCACCACAACTTATTTAATTAGCTTGAACTAATGATATAATCCCTCCCATTCTCTTCATCGGAAACACACTAACAAAGATAAGTCAAACTTAGCTATTTCAATTGGGGATGTAGAGTATATATATTAACAAGTGGAAAATAATTATCAGAGCCTTGTTTTCTATATTTGGTGTTTCTCCACTGCTAGTAGGCCTGGATAGTACCTTGATAGAGTCACTTTAGGAACACAAACATTGATCCACTACTATAGAGCCTGGATAGTACCTTGGTGAAGTTGCTTACTTCACCTCCTTGTGCAGGAAGCCTTTCTTTTATTTCACAATTTTTATTGTATTTTATGTTTAGAGAATTGTGCATTGGCACTTATTAATTTCATGTGGCAGAAGAGGGATCCCCAATTATTGAGAGTATAAGAGGTTGTCCCTTCAAAGAAGGATACACCTTTCAAAATCAATTCACATGTTTAAGTTTCCTCTTGTCCTTACTCTACTCGACTTAGTCGACAAGGTAAAACCGACCAGTCGTTAATACCGATTAGAGTAGGTGGTAGTAGTTATAGATTCAAGCATCATGATTCCTCTAGGCTCTCTCCATGAAAGAGCACATTTTCCATCAAGGTATCATCGACTAAAAGGTCCAAATCCCATGCAAAGAGAGGGAATAAACATATAACCAAGTATTGACAGTAGCACAATTTTCTCTTGAAATTCATAATGCTTGCTTCAATACCAAACATGGCCTCATGAAAAAGTTATTTACAATGAAGAGGAAAGAAAATGGCAAGGTGAATAACAAATCAAAACAAAGAACAAGAAAAACTACCCCTACTCCTAAATTAACCAAGAATAGGCCAAGCTTACATAAAATGAAACTTCTAGTGTAACCATTTAAGCATTGACTAACCTATATAGGTGAGGGGATCAATGGAAATAGATATTTTCATGGGTAACAACCAATCAAAAAGATAAAACGTGAAATTCTACAACATCTAAAGACTAACATGCAAATAGAAAAATACAACAATAAATCACATGCAAACATTTTGCTAATGCATTATGGTGTTTATGCACATCCCAAAAAGGTGTCGTGAAAAAGAGTTACAAAATTTCAATCTTGGCAAACATAAAGAAAGTGGAAAACTTGCGTTTTACAAACGATATTTCTAGATATGGTTCCTCTAGTGATTGAGCGATCCGGTCATGCAAAATAAGTAGAGGATGTGAAACTTGTCAAATAGATTGATTTTCAAATTTTATGATCAATTGATGAGTATTATTGAGAGATAAATTATTATCCTAATCATGATCGGAACTAGCATCAAGACTGTGAGAACCTGACATAACCATCAATGTAGGATGAAGTGCCTTGATAACTTGTGGTAGTTCCAAGACATTAGAGATCATTGAAAATCGGTGGCTTAGAAAATTTGACATTAGAAAATATAAAGTCATGAGCAGATGAGTCTATGAATAGATCATGACAACCATGATCATAAATTCCATCGCCAGGAAGAAAGCCATCCTCATGATATGATGAATCATAGAGAGAGGGAGATTGAAAACAAGAAATTTCACTCTTTGTTTCTTTAAAATGATCAGATAATGGATGGGAAAGATCAGGAAGAGAATACTTTTCCTCTCCACGTTCAAATGTAACATTGACATTCCACAAGTTTTGAGTGTGATCATAATTAACATTGTCATAAACTAATTCTTCGGAAAATACAACAGGTAAGCCAAAATCATGGAAGATGTTAGGATAATGATAGAGAGGTGAGAAAATATAAACACCACCTTGCATCACAAATTATTGTTTAGAGATAGAGCCCCACACATATTCATTACAAATGATATCACAAGTTTCTCAATTATCACTAACTCCATCTCGAATTTGATCCTCATGAGAACTAGAAGAAGTGATTGTAACAACTGGATATAACAAATCACAATCAATAAGACCAAAAGAACCAACAGATGGGGGGTGAGGAGAAAGAAAATCCCTGGTATCATCAAATTCATAGTCAAAACTTGCACCTAAAGTTTGAATATGTGGGGTAGGAGAAGATGGTGGTAAATCAACAAATGGAATCTAATGTTCTCCAACCTCAACTTGTGTAAGTGGAGTTGTTTGATGAGGGGAAGATAAAGAGTCAATTGGAACAACAAATTCTTTCATCATAGATTTAAGAGCTCCATAATGAGTATATGTTGGGAGACTTTTGAAAGATTCATATTCTATTGGATTCAAAAAAATATGAACAAGAAGTTGAAACTTCTCTATCATAAAATTCCAATTGATATCATCCTCCAAAAAATCATAGAAGAAATGAATAAAATGATCGTGAAATCTTCAAGAGATTCATCAAGTGTTTATCTAAGATTTATGATTTTCTTGTAAACAAATTTATAATCATACGTATCAAAGGTGTGGTAAAGCTCCTTGAGAATATGTTCGAAAGAGTGAATTAAAGCAGTCAGAAATGTGTAACACCATTATTTTATGCACGCTTTGAACGTAAGGATGAACAACCTACAAATAATATCCTCACAGTGAAGTTCATGTTGCATGCAGAGTTCAAGAAAATGAGTGGTGTGCTCAAGAATGGTTTTTCCACCCTTGCCATCAAACTTAAGACTTGACAAGTCATGAATTATCTCCAAGGGAACTTTCAGATTTGAAACTTAGGAAAAACATGTTGGGGTTAAGATATGCGAAGAAGCCATTTAAAGATAAGGAATGTTCAAACGGACTTCATAGGCTCAGCTTGTCATCTAGCCTTCTTCTAGAGCTATAAATTTTGAGAGTGATGGATCCACCAACATTTAGGGGGTCTCCCCAATATGAATTCCCAATTATACCTCACATTGTTTGGAGTAGGAGCCCCATCTAGAACACGACCTGGTTACCGAAGTAGTGGGATTTAGTGGTATGCCTTGGATGTGATAACACATAGGATGATGTATTCATGACTTTGGTGAAACAAGTGTATGACTCTATGAAGGGTCAAGTGCAATGCATGATAGGTTCTAACACAACAAGGGGAAAATAAGTGAACCCCTTAAACTCCTTTAATAATACATAACTTGAAAGGAACACATGAGTGTAAAAGGAAACATAAGTTAGACAACAAAATAGTTCACAAGATAACCATGATTAGAATACATAACAACACACATCCAACAAGATTATTACTAGTGAAAATGAAATATTTCATAAGAGTTAGCATAAATAAACAACATATATTGCAATCATAAGAAGAGTAGTCCTACTATATCCACAACATATGTATGAAAGAGTGACGACTCTAAGATTTTATTAAAGTGAAATTCCCAAGCATACATATACAATTGACAAAACACTAGCCTCAATAGTGGAACATGAAGCTAATGTCTTCTCTTCCAAATAAATATACTCCCTCTATTCTAAGGAGAAGCCAAGGCTCTCAAAAAAACTCCTAACCTTATGATCCTAACACAAAAATCAGGCCAAAAGCCTTTACATAACTAATGAGGGTATTTTTATAACAAAATGGGTGATTATTCATCTTCCTTTGTGACTTTTTGACTTCACTCATGACTCTTTGACTTCATTCAACCCTTACCTTTTGGACTTCGTTACAGAATGACTCTTCACATTCCATAATTGACACTTGGAATTTCAATTACATTCAATTACAAAAGAATATTACAATATTCCTCATGCCCACATAAGATAAAATTGGGTAGATTTAACTAGACAACCTAATAAGACGAAATAAGTCAAGCTTGAGTTTGGGGAAGCTCCAACTCAACCACTTCAACTTGTAGTTTCTGGGTTACATAGTGGTATGAAGCTTGTACTGTGCAATGGCTTCCCCAAACTATGTGATGGATCATGATAGAAGTAGACTCTAGCCTCCATTGCATCTGGTTACACTAACTTGAAACTAGTCTGAGTTTCCTTCCTCAGTAGGAGAAACATGATATTGATCTAGACAGGGCCACCAATGTACTTCTGCATATTATGCATATTTACCTATAGATCTTCCTTGGTGGTAGTTTTCCTGAGCTGGTCCAAGTATTCTTCAACCTCCTCCCAAACTTCATTCCTACCATAGGCTTTGGTGAGTGAGCTAACTAAAGGGATATTGTGTAACTTTACCATGAAATCCACACTATTGTACAACTGTGCATACGAGGCCTAAATGATTATGATGAATGAGTCGAACTGGTTATTACTCTGTATAAGCATCTAAACTTATTCTTTGTACAACTCAACATGTTTCCTTGTTTTATTTACCAATTTGGATGATGCCCCTTTGTATTGCATTGACCAGTTATGCATGGCATTGATGGTCATATGAAAAAAATTAAGGGCTTTAGCATTATCTTTGCACTTCTACTGCATGTTGTGCTAGTGGACAACTGCTTTATGCATGGTGTCAAGTTCCTCATAGAGGCTTCTCATGGTTTATCCCAATGCCGATACTTCACCTAGTATGGATGCTTAAGTTCTTTAAGCTACACCTATGTGGGAGATTCTTTCTGGACCTCTTACTGGAGTTGTTCCACTTGTTTTCTTGCCACCTGCAAATTCTTTTCCATCTGCCTATTCTTAGCCAATAGATACCCCATATTGGACTTGGAAGCCCCCACAAAGGCCGAGTTTTCTACGGCAATGGATTCTAGATTCCTTTTGATGTCTGTCATAATCACCCTTTCTTTGATGAATGTAGGAGATGTAAGCTCTTTCTAGAAATTATTCTTTCTCACTTGTACAATCCATTTTTGAAGCCCATCGTAAGTTATATTGTACGTATCCATGAATGACCATCATTAAGAGGAAAATTTTCTTCTTCTTCACTTAGAGCTTACTTTGCTATCGGAGGAGTGGGAGACTAAATGGTGACCTACTAGGTACTCAACATAAAATCAACATATTGGTTTATAGGCTCCAGTTCCACCTCCATGTCTTGAATTACAATTAGATCTTCAATTTATTGAGAAAGTTGCTTCTCCTACAACTATTTTCTCTCTTCTTCTAGTAGCCAATTATGTTCCTCTTCTTTTGCTTGCTTTCATGCTTCTTCTTATTATTCTCTTCTCCAACTTTATTCTTCTTGTTCTTGTTCTTGTCATTCTTCTTCTTGCTTCCTTTGTTTCCTCTTCTCTTCTACTACTATGCATGCTTTTAGAATGATTTGGTTCTTTCCATTTGCGTCTCTATTCTTCCATTCGACTATGCCCAACCTTCCTCTTTCCCTTTTCGCGCACTGGGTTGCACCTTTCTGATGGTTCTGCCTCTAGAGTGACTTTTTTCTAAGGAATAACTGGTGATGTACCTATAAACCCGATTGGTTGGTAGGGCTTTACTGCATTTTAACAATTCTTCATCCTTTCCACCTTAGGTCTAATAAAAGTCCTACTTGGCCATTAGAAATGACTATTTACACAATGTTTTTTAGAAACATTCCTACGATTGTACGGATTGAAGTCCAAATGAATGAATGCAAATTTCTCTATCTCCTTGTCTTCGGTGTTAGAAACCTTTAAATTCTTGATGTCGTACAATTCAACATGAAAAGGAAGAGTGGGCCAAGCTGCTTTCTTCTTCATCTTCAACACTCCTGATAACCTTATGGAAAGACAATAATAAACTTCTTGCATGCTCAACTTGTCTATAGCATACCTTGGTAGTAGATGTGGAGACTTCTAACTGCCAAACAATATGATGTAAGTACCATCTGGTGAGGCAAACAAATCTGCCAATTCTGACACTACTTCCATCGCCCCACGTGACATGCAAGGTGGCTCTTCCTCAAATATCATCTTATAATTTTGATTGTGTTGAAAAATGTGCAACAAGAAATGTTAAATTTAGAATGTGCTAAAAATAGACCTGCTAAAAATAGCATGTCTAAAAATAACAGTTTGGCTAGTGAGGTCATTGCCCACATTAGGTGAGAGGTGAAACCGCTAAAAATAGAAAGTTCTAAAAATAGAATTTCTGGGTCCCTTCCTATTTATAGCAGTCACTAGTCTATCTATAGGAAGTAAAATTAATTTTGGTCTTAACAACAGTTGGAAATATTAGTTAATTAATTCAGTTGAGTTAATTAGTTAAGGAAATTCGAATTTGAAGTCTTTGTGAGCATGCACATGAGTTGTCCCACTGATTGAGGAATTTATCCTTAATTTCCTCCACTATTGAAGGAAATAAGTATGGTTCTATATAGAGAATCAGTTGATTTAGTTCAAACGAGTCAGTTAAGTTAGATTATTTGAACAAGTTGTTAAAATAATAAAATATAGTTTGTTAATGCTTGCATGCATGTGACAACTATTATTTTAAATAACTGAGGATTCACTCATGGATAACTGTTGCATGTAAGTTCTGTCAGAGACCCAGTTGAGATCAGATGTGGGACAATGTATTATCAGACGCTTGACTATTTCTAGTAAGTAGTTTTTGCATGGTTGAGGAACTAGTGTCCTAAAGGATTGTGTAGTTGGACCATTGGTTAACTTGGTATGTTTGGAATTACTTGCATATGCTTTTGCTATTATTTCCTAAGCAAACTGTGCAAGGAAATAGGGATTGGACCATAGGTAAAGCCTTTATATACAGGGCTTGGTTGTTTCATGAGATATATCTTCATATATTCATAGTTCATTGAGAACTAAATAGCTTGAGAGCTAATTCTTCTTGTATTGTGAAGAGGATTTCCACTTGATTGATAATACATGGTTGGGGTTTTATGTTGGTGCTTTCCCCTCGATATAAATTGTGTTATGTGTGATTATTTCTCTTGATCAGTTATGCATGTTTCTACTTGATGTTGCTCATGAATTCAATTATGCTTCCACTTAATATTTTGTAGAAGTAGAACAAGTATTATGCTATAGGACATTGCATATATCGGTTTGTTCTACAGGTGAAATTTCTACATGGTATCGGAGCATAGGTGATCAAGCAAGAACAATATACTAGCAGGAGAAATTTGAAGTTTATTATTCGGGATATAGATCTCAAGTTCTTATCACATCTATTTCATCGATGGCGTTCTATGGTTTGAGGCTTGAGTATGCCCTTAATGGCAGCTGAAACTATATAGCTTGGAAGGATTGTGGAAGTAGTTTTGGAAGATAATGGCCTTAAGGATTTCATTGATCAAGAAATTCCTAAGCCTACTGACAAGATTGAGCAAGTGGAATGGAGGAAGTGTGTGGCTAGAGCTAGGATAATTCTCTTGAAGGGAGTGTGAGATCGCATTGTCTCGAGCCTCCATGGGAAGGAGACTCCGCATGCAATGTGGAAAACATTGAAATATTTATATCAGAATAGCAGTGATTAGAGAAAGCTGGCACTAAAGGACAAACCTTGAAAAATCAACTGTGAAAGGGATGAGACGATCTCTATGTATCTGACCAAGCTCATCAAATGCAAGGACAAGCTTGCAAGTGTAGGGGTTGTGATATCGAATGAGGATATGGTGAGTCTAGCACTCCATGGCCTTCCTAAGAGCTGGCATAGCTACTAGGACTCAGTGAATGGAAAGGAGAAACTACTAGATTGGGAATGACTATGGTCAGATTTTATGTAGGAGGAGATCAAACTGAGCACCAGAGACAATTCTTCATCCATGCATGATGAGGAGACTGTGCCTTAGCGAGTAAGGTGAAGAAGGGGAAGGGGAAGGTTTCTCTTTATGAATCTAGTTCTTCCAATTATTGGAAGAAGGTTGAAAAATTGGAAGTGTGATGCTTTCGTTGTCATGAGGTGGGCCATTATGCTACAAATTGTCCATGGAGGAAACCCAAGAATGGATTCAGGGAAGGATCTGAAGGTGAGGCACTTGCTTCACAGTTTGAGTTGGATTTCACACTCTTTGCATGCATGGTTTCATCCATGGTGGGAAGTGGTTGGTTTCTTGGCAGTGGAGCTTCTTTCCACATGACCGGTGACAAGATTTTTTTCAGTACTTTGGAGGAGAAAGATCTCCAGATACTCATAGCAATGGGTAATGATGAGAAGTATAGTATCTCAGGTGTAGGCACAATTATTTTTTAGAGGGAGCATGGAGCTCGCCTTACCTTGACTAATGTCAAGTATGTACCAAGACTGAAGAGAAACTTGGTGTTGATCACAATGCTGGAAGACAAAGGCTATGATGTAGTCTTCAGTAAGGAAAAGGTTTTCCTTAGACACATCATCACTAGACAGGTGAAGCAGATTGGTTCACGGGTCAAGAACTTATATGCTCTTGAGGTTCAAGATGCATGTAAAGCCTTGAGCAGTGAGGCAACTAATGGAGACTTGGTGGTTGAGAGGGAGTGTATATTACCTCTCAACATGCAGAGCCAGAAGAAGTCTCAGATGATTATGGAGGAGCAACGATTAGTGTAGTAGCTTTACGAGGTTGTGGAACAGCCACAATAGGGGAACCTGAGTGGAGATTGAGTAGAGACATCTACTCATGCAGAGACCTCCAGTAGGGGGAAACTTCGAGCCAAGTGGCTAGAGGGATCACATGTAGCCATACCTCCAGGTAGGAGGACGAGGGATATAGAGTGATCATCCCAAGGAGGAGGGGCAGGATCCTTGAGGTACCCAACATCTTGGATGGGACCTTGCTATGGGAGCCCCGATGTGGAGTAGCAGGAACTGACTGATCGGGTAGAGATTGATGTGGATGGAGCGGCAGAGAGAGCGATAGTGCAGAGAATCCTAGTACAATGTATAACTAGCAGGTTGCAACAATGCGAGAGGCACAAGTGTTTTGCACAGTGCTATGTGGCACAAAGAGGTGTGCAATGGTGCGAGATGCATGGAGATGTTGCAGTAGCACAGATGTCAGAGAGGGAGCACTTGTTAGTAGCAGGTAGAGCTTCAGCATCAGAGTATGTTCCTAGCCCAACAGAGTGGTCAGTTGGGAGTGTTTTTGTTCCAAGTGTTGTTGGAGCAAGTGGACCGAGTAGATGTGTTGCATGCAGAACATTCCAGAGTTACAGGATCAGATTTGAGAGAAATCCTTTCCTGTTGAGAGGGAGTGTTGAAAAATGTGCAACAAGAAATGTTAAATTTAGAATGTGCTAAAAATAGCATGTCTAAAAATAGTAGTTTGGCCAGTGAGGTCATTGGCCACATTGGGTGAGAGGTGAAACTACTAAAAATAGTAAGTTCCAAAAATACAATTTCTAGGTCCCTTCCTATTTATAACATTCCCTAGTCTATCTATAGGAAGTAAAATTAATTTTGGTCTTAACAGCAGTTGGAAATATTAATTAATTAATTCAGTTGAGTTAATTAGTTAAGGAAATTC
>APFE030598479.1:39372-76233 GCA_000404065.3 Pinus taeda
ATTCTCATCATATTGAGAGCCATGCCATGGGTGTTGCCATCAAGTACAACATCTGTAACATATAACCATACCAGAAACATAATGCCAACAATCCATGGTCCTCAGGTGATTTGATGGCTCAAATTACATTGAGCCTTTTTGGACCATAGACTAGTCTAGAAAATCACAAACACACTAGCAAACCACAAAAAATAATTTAGACTTTAAAATTTAAGATGCTCCATACCCATAAATTATGTTAAGAAAAAAAACCATCTCTCTCTCTCTCTCTCTCTCTCTCTCTCTCTCTATATTAACTATATATATACTATTCATCTATTAGATATAATATTTTATAAATATTTCTTTTGTAAAGTAAATATTCTATTCCTGGAAATCATGAGTAAACATAAAAATGAACCAAACTATGCCTTGTCCTCCCATTGGGGAAACTAGACTAGATATGGAAGTTCAATTTTAGTAGTATCCAAATAAAATTTTTACTAAGTTGATCCAACAAACATAAAATCCTATTTGATATGCGAGGGCTCTAGGGCCATTCTTAAACTTATAAAACACACACACACACACACACACCTAGAACTAAAAGTTAGAAAGGAGGAAAGCATTAAAACCATCTTTAATACTTATTCAATTCCAAAGCCTCCACAAGAATGGGCTCTTCATTGCGTCCTAGAGAAGAACCTAGGTTTGGGGAGATGACAAAGTCAGCTTCTATTCTCCCGATTCTACAATCCATTAAGTGAATATTCAACTACAACTCATCTAATAGTAAGAGAATATCTTCTTTGGATTTCTTTCTATCAACCAACACTCGACCCATCAACAAATTTAGCTATATATTGATGGTGTGCATGTAGTGGTTGTAGCAACTCATGAAGTGACTTGTATCTAGGACCCAATATGCCACCTCTGCTAACACCTCTAAATCGGTCATACATCGATGTTCATTTGAGATGTCCCTCTTTACTTGAACAATCTCCTCTTGGACATGTTGTGGAATGTGATCTCTAAATTGAGCAGTAGAGTTCTCGGCACATTGTTAGGTGTGAGATCCTCCCTGTTACTAGGCTACTCCATGATGCACTTGGGCTCGTTGATGGGGCATGGAAGATACCACACAAAGGGACCTCGCCAGACCTGAGTGAGAGAGAAATGTGGAGCATGAAGCAACATAGTAAAGGGAAAATGGATGTGAGTCATGGAATGGAGAATCCCAAAAAGTAAGAACAAAATATGGGTCAAATAATTGTTAACTCAAATAAGTCCAGGATGTTGGGGAAGCATGAGGAAATGGACATAACATATGAACATAGGGGAAGAGAGGTAGGAGTGAAAGGGAAACCCATATCTGCTAATGATGTTGGATGTGGAGCTTGATTATCTTCTTATTTTGGAGGTCTAGTTTCAGCCGCACTTGGATCCCAATCCCTGATGGGGGGTGTGGGGGGTGACTGCATGTTTGGATCCCCCTGTTGTTGGAGGTTTGGGGACAATGCCCCCAAAGATAAAAATAGATGAAAAATTTCCTTGTAAAATATTGTAATTCTGTAGCCAATATGGGCCGTTAACTAGGAATATGATATGATGGTAGAAGTTATGTTTAATTTAGGGTTTTTTCCCTAGAAGGAAAACTCTTGGTTTATATCAGGGGATTGTATTACGTATTTGTATTATTATTCTGAGTGAGAAAGAGAGAGGAGATTGTGTGAGAGAGAAGAGGAAATTACAACGAATCTATTGTAGGTTGTATCTCTTCATTTTACTGGATAACATGAAAGAAAGGATTGATTGTTTCTACATGGACATATCCTAACTTGGATGAACCACATATATACGTGTCTCTCTTGTTTATGCATTTATTTATTTGTGTTTCCACAGTATTTGTGTATTTCATTTCTCCATTAATTAATTTCTAACAATTGGTATCATAGCCAAAGTTTTATTTCGCCGATAAAATTATAGGAGAGAAGCATTCCTAGATTGAGTAGGAGCAATGGCAATAGATGGTAGGTTTAGGGTCGAGAAATTTAACAACCAAAACTACTAGCTTTGGAAGATTCAAATGGAATATGATCTGTATAAAAATTTTTTGTACCTACCATTGAGCGAAAAGGCAAAGAAGCCGACGATTATGTCAGATGAAGAATGGGAGATTCTTGATAAAAACAAATTAGGAATGATACGGCTGTGCCTGGTGGCATTGGTAGCCTTAAATATTTTGAAGGAAACAACAAAATAAGGTCTAATGATGGCCTTAGACAAACTATATGAAAAACCATCAACCCCGAATAAGTATTCTTATGAAGCGTTTGTTTAATATGAAGATGTCAGAAGGTGGATCTGTTGTTGATCATTTAAACGAATGTAATATGATTATCAGTCAGTTAAGTTCTGTAGGGGTAAACTTTTATGATGATGTTAGGGCTCTATTGTTCCTGTGCTCATTACAAAAAATTTGGAATGGTTTATTTATGGCCATTAGTAACTTTGTCTCTGAACCTAATACTTTAAAGCCTTATGACGTTGTTGGTGTCATCCAGCGAGGAAATGCAACAGAAAAGCTTTGGTGAGACATCATGTAATTCTTTGATTCTATAGACTAGGGGAAGGAAATTGAAATGAGGAAGGAGCCTAAGGAATAATAGTAATCCAAGAAAAGGCAGATCCAAATCCATATTAGGGATAGTGTGCTAGAAATGTGGGAAGAAAGGACACCTGAAGAAATCCTGCAAATCTCATAAGGGAAAAGAAAGAGGTGGAAAACAAGAAAACAATCATGAAGCGAATGCGACAAGTGATATGTTTCAAGATGCTTTGATTACTTTGTCAAATAATATTATTGATTCCTGGGTGGTAGATTCAGAGGCATCATTTCATGACACACTTGATCAGAAACATTTTCATGACTATGTTCAAGGAGATTTTGGACAAGTTCGTTTGGGTGATGATAAACCCTATAAAATAGTTGGAACGGGTAAGGTTTTTATA
This sequence comes from Pinus taeda, assembly GCA_000404065.3. NCBI lineage: Eukaryota > Viridiplantae > Streptophyta > Pinopsida > Pinales > Pinaceae > Pinus > Pinus taeda. Next base: position 42,364 of record APFE030598479.1, read on the forward strand.
AAGAAACAAAATGGAAACCAATGGCTATTGAAGGAGGTAAGACATGTTCCATATCTGAAGAAAAATCTAATTTCAACAGGGAAGTTGGGAGGTGCAAACTGTGTAGTTACTTTTATAAGCAGAATCTGGAAGCTCATTAAAGGAATTCTGGTAATAGAAAAAGGAGAAAATGTTAGTACATTGTATTTATGAAATAATATATTTAATTTTGTTAATGATTTAACCTACACAAGAGTGGATATAACACGCCAAAATCATAGGCTCAAGCACATGAGTGAGAAGGGGATGAATATTATTCACTCAAGACATTTGTTGCTAGGTCTAAAGCATGTTGATTTGGATTTTTGTGAAAACTGTGTTTATGGAAAACATAAGAGAGTTAGATTTATTAGAGTTGGGAAAAAAAAAGAGCGAAAAATTAGAGATTGTGCATACATATGTATGGGAACCTTCTCAGGGATCATCTCTCAGTGGCTCTTGCTATTATGTTACTTTTATTGATGATGCAACTAGGAAATCTTGGATTTATTGTATTCGAAATAAATATGATGTATTTGATGCTTTGAAGAAATGGAAAACTTTGGTTTATGATGATACAAGAAATAAGTTGAAGTGTCTCAGATCAGACAATGGATGTGAATATTTCAGGAAAGAGTTAGATAACTATTGTTCAAAGCATGGAATTCACAAAGAGAAGGCAGTTCCAGGAACACCACAGGAAATGGTGTGTCAGAAAGGATGAACAAGATAATCATGGAGTGTGCAAGGTGCATGAGATTGCATGCATGATTGCCCTTACAATTTTGGGTAGATGTTGTAGATGCTTATATTTGTCTAATACACATAGGGCCTTCAAGTTCTTTGGATGGTGGCATTCTAGAGGAGGCATGGATAGGTAAAAAGGTAAATTACTAATTTTTAAGGACTTTCGATTGTGAAGCCTTTGTCCACATCAATAAAGAAAATAGAACAAAGCTTCAGGAAAAATCAAAGAAGTGTACCTTTATTGGATATGGTAGAAATGCTTTTGGTTACCACTTATATGATTATGTAAATCACAAAATCATTAGGAGCAGAGATGTCATATTAAATGAAAAGGTATTTTATAAGGATAAGATGTAGGGAAAGACATAGGAAAAGGAAAATAAAGATTACGCAGTGCTTAATGAGATCACAAAAAAATTAAAGATGCCTGAAAATCAGAATAATCAATAGCCACAACAACAACAATAACCACAACAACAATAGGCACCTTAGACACCTGAAATTGGTGTTGGAAGATATACCAGGATAAGTAGACCCCTTGAATAATACTCTCCTTCATTATATTATGTATTGTTAACTAATTCTATTCAACTGGATATATACGAAGAAGAAATGGAGGTAGAAACTAGGTAGAAGTGGGAGCAAGCCATGGAAGAAGAGGTGGACTCCTTGATGTAGAACCAGACTTGGCACTTATTCAAGTTGCCCGTTGGTAAAAAAACATTGCATAATAAATGGGTTTACAGGTTGAAAGAAGAAGATGGAGGTAAACAAGGTACAAGGCTAGACTTGTGGTGAAGGGATTTACACAAAACAAAGGTTTAGACTTTGATGAATTTTTTTCTCCTGTTGTGAAAATTACTTCAATCAGAACTGTTTTAAGTCTAGTGGCAGCAAAAGATTTTCATATTAAGCAGTTAGATGTAAATCCAACCTTTCTTCATGGGGATTTGGAGGAAGAAATATATATGAAGCAGCCACAAGGGTATAAGTTCAAAGGGAAGGAGAAATTAGTGTGAAAATTGAAGAAGAGATTGTATGGCTTAAAACAAGCTCCAAGGGAGTGGTATCTAAAATTTGACTGGTTTATGTCTTAATAAGTTATAATAGATGCCGCTCTGATCATTGTGTTTATTTTAAAAGGAAAAATGATGGCAACTATATTATATTTCTATTATATGTAGATGACATGCTTGTTGTAGAGTCTAACATGTAGGAAATAAATGTGCTCAAAGGAAAATTGGTAAATTCATTTGTAATGAAGGATTTGGGTGTTGCAACACAAAACCTTGGTATGAGAATAATTAGAGATAGGAAAAGTCACAAATTAGCATTATCTCAGAGTGAGTACATAGAAAAGGTGTTGGAAATATTTAATATGAAGAATGCAAAACCAATAAGTACACCTTTGTCTAGCCATTTTAAACTAACTAAGGAGATGTGCCCCAAGACCTAGGAAGAGATGGATTCTATGTGTAAGTTCCATACGCATCAACTCTTGGAAGCTTAACGTATGCAATGGTATGCACAAGACCTTATATTTCACATGTAATGGGAGTTTTAGGTAGGTATATGAAAAATTTGGGAAAAGAGAGATGGATGGCAGTGAAGTGGATTCTCAGGTATTTTAGAGGTACCATAAATCAAGAATTACATTTTGGAGGTTCAAACATTTCTCTACAGGGGTATGTTGATGTAAATATGGTAGGTGACAAAGATAACAAGATGAGAACTAGAGGATATGTGTTTCATGTAGGTGGAACAACTGTTAGTTGGGTTTCAAAATTGCAAAACATTGTTGCACTTTCAACAACGACATCAAAGTATGTTGCTACTATAGAGGCCAATAAAGAAATGATTTGGTTACAAAGGTTTATGGATGAGTTTCGAAACAAGCAGGATATGAGTAGATATATACTAACATCCAGAGTGCCATTCATCTAGCAAAAATTGTAGCCTTTAATTCTAAGCCTAAACATATAAAACTCAGGTATCATTTCATACGATCAGTTTTGGATGACGAACAATTGAAGCTAGAAAATATACACACTAGCTAGAATCCGGCAGATATGTTGACAAAGGTTGTAAGCATGGAGAAATTGAGCTATTTCTCTATCTGAATTTAAATAGGAATGTAACAAATTACAGATATAACCAAAAACACATAGATGCAGCAGAAATAAAACTTCATTTCATTTGTATCAAAGAACTGAAATATGCTTACAATCAAAATGGAAATAAAACTAGCTTGGGCGATGGTAGCTTATCTTTAAGAAGAGATGTGGCGGCTACATGCCTTTGAACTATGTTGCAATGAGGCTTGAAGGCCTATTTATTATTGAGAAACAATGGAAAACCCTAAACATCCAAAAACCTAACCCTAGGAGATGAAGAACCAAAACTATGGGCCCCGTTTGGGTAAATTGGTACATCAACTTCCTAGGGTCATAACTTTGGCATACGATCTTCGTTTGACATGCACAATACCTTGTTAGAAAGATCTATCTATGATGCATGTTGGTCCCATTTTTCCAAAAAAAATGTCGTTTAGGGCCTCAAAACGGCTCAAGAATTTCAGGACCCGAAAAAATGCCAAAAATAGTAAACTATGCTACAATTAAGGAAACTAAAAATTTGAAAGAAACAATGATGGGAGTCTAAGTGGAATATGCGGGTGGCCACCAATATCCACCTGGATCATTCCTCCCCCCTTAGGAATCAATGGTCTCCATTGCATTGAGTTCCTCCATGAGATGAGGAAACTTCTGTTGAACTTGGTCCCTAGTGATCCACTTGCCTTGGTGAAGGATTTGTCCTGCTTTGAAAACTCGATATAGTTGGATCCTTTGTTGTCAGGTGTTTGTGATCTGTGCGTCCATGATCTGATTAGTTGTGGATTATTCCATGTAGTCCAGATTTACTCTATAGGAGTGATTTGTTTTGAAATGTCTGATGTGTCCAACAATGGTGGGAAGTATGGTCGAAGGCGATCCACATTGAACACTTGATATAGGCCAAGGAATGGGTGAATGCGAGCTCAAATGCGTTGTATCCCACAACCTTGGTAATGGTCTAAGGACCATATTAGAGTGGTCTAATTTTCTGATTGGCTCGAGTAAGGCGCTCCTTCTGTAAATGCAACCAGACTTTGTCACCCACTTGAAACTTGTGTGGCACCCAATATTGATCATGTCGCTGCTTGTATTGGGCTTTTGATTTCTCCAGAATGTCATGGACCTGCTGGCGGATGTGCTCAATGAAGTTGTTTTCCTTGTCAGCTTCAGACTAGACATGAGCTAGATCTTCTTGAGTAGCTACAAATGGTATGGCCACATCATTGGGACATAGTGGCTGGAATCCCAAGGCCACTTGAAAAGGGCTGTGGCTAGTCGAGCTATGGAGAGCTTGATTATAGGTGTGCTAGACATAGGGGAGGCTCTCATCCCAACGTGCATGGATTCTTTGAGTTGTACATGTGAAAAATGTGTATGATCATTCTGTTGATGACCTTTGTCTGGCCATCAGTTTGGGGACGAAAAGTTGTGGACTTAGTGAGCTTGGTGTCCAGCATCGACCAGAGACTGGACCAAAATATACTAATGAACATGCTATCCTGATCTAAGATGATAGATTGTGGGATCCCAAAGTGTATCCACACTCGTTCAAAGAAGAGTTTAGCAGTCGCCCTAATGGCCATCTTCGGGAATCTGTCGACGAACAAAAAAACATAGTATTTCCGTGCTTAGTAGAAGGAAGGCTCGACATGTAATCCATGGAGATGGATTCCCAAGGTCGACAAGGGGTAGGCAACAGATTATAGAGGCCTTTCTTCTTGATGGTCGGTTTGGAAATGGTGCAAGAAGTGCAGGATATGATGTACTTCTCGACATCCTATCGAAGATTCAACTAATAGAAATAATTCTAAAATAATACCATTATTTTCCCAACCCCGAAATGCCCAATGATCCGATTGTAGTGCCTTCGAAAATCATCCTGGCATGCTCGCTTGAAGGAACACAAAGGTGTCCCAGGTGGCATAATAATGCATCTTGGAGGTGAAAATCTAGAACTTGTTGACACTCAAAGAGCTTCTCATATGTGTGGCCAAATTCTGGGTCACTTTTGTAGAGAATTGGCCAATCAGAAATCTCATGCCCACAAGAGTTGAGCACGGTGATTAACACCATGATTGGTGGTCGGCTGAGGTAGTCTAAAACATTATTAGTGCTGCCCTTCTTGTACTTGATATTCAAATGGAATTGTAGCAGGTATGTGGACCACTTATGATGGTGATCATTCTGCAACTTCCCTTGAGTTTGTATGAACTGTAGGGGTTAGTGATCTGTGTGGATGACCGTTTCCTTCCCCAAAATGTAATACTTCCATTGTAGGCAGATCTGCACAATGGAATACATCTCTTTTTCATAAGTGGGATAATTTCAGGTTATGTCTGAAAGTGTCTCAATGTGATATGCGATTGGATTCCCCTGTTGAGTAAGGACTACCTCAATAGCGTAGTCAGAGGCATCTATCTCTATCTCAAATGGTTGTTGCAAGTCTGGTAATGTGAGAACTGGTGTAGAGCAGAGGCAATGTTTCAACTCTATGAACGCCTTCTATTGAGATTCAGACCAAAATAATTTTTCTTTTGGTCCTCCCTTGGTAACTTGACTCAAGGGCCAAGTGATATGAGATAACCCCAACACGAACTTGCGGTAGAAATTAGCAAGACCTAGAAAGCTACAGAGCTCTATCATAGTGGTTGGGGCTGGCCAATCCTGAATGACTTGGATCTTTGCTGGATCCAGATGCACCCCTAGTTCATTAGTAATTTATCCCAGATACTAAACCTGGGTCATGCTAAAATTGAATTTCTCCAAATTGGCACACAACTTGTGTTTCCCCAGTGTTTGGAGAACCTGTCGGATGTGGTGGAGGTGTTCTTCCTAACTTTGGTTGAAGATGAGGATGCCATCCAAGTATAGCATTACAAATGAGTTGGTGAATGGTCACAAGATGTCATCCATCAACCTCATGAAGGTTGCAGGAGCATTCATCAAACCAAAAGGCATAACCAGGCCCTCCTTGGCTTTGAAGGCAATCTTCCACAAATCAGAGGGTTTGATTGGTACCTAGTGATATCTAGACTTCAAATCAATCTTGCTGAAATACTTTCCCTCTTCAATTGTTCTAGAAGGTCATCAATCCATGGGATCAGGTACCTATACTTAATAGTGATCTTGTTAAATGCCCGATAGTCAATACAAAGTCTCCAAGTCCCATCCTTCTTTTGTACCAACACGATTAGGCTTCCACAGGACGATAAACTCAGTTGGATGTGACCTTTCTACAATAGCTCCTGAATATGCCTCTTGAATTGGTTGTTCTTTAGAATATAGCATAGATAGATTGGCACATTACAGAATGACACACCTGGGGCCAAATCGATGGAGTGCTTGACCTAACAACACAGAGGCACCCCTGCAAGGGAGGTGAAGATGTCCTCGTACTCCTCCAAGACCTTGTCCATCAATTGTTTTCATGTGGAGGGGTCTTGTTTAGAGGTCTTGGCCACTATCTTCTTCTTTCACTAAGGGCGTATCATCAGGAAAAAAAAATTCCCGGTTTTGGAAATGAGCTTACAGCATTATTTTGCAGTAACCAAAGAGATGGCGGTAAGCAGTGCTACCTCCAGTATCCTGTACATATTATTTCCCAAGCTAACAATAACAGCGTGAGGCCTTGACTCATACAAAACATGTCACTTCCAAAAGTATGGTTGGCCTAATAATACATCAAAAACATCAAGAGGAGCAATGCCACATAATACTTCATCCATGAAGTGTTGAAATTTCTAAGTATCACCTATTAGAAAATTTATCTATATTCTCTAGTTTAGTTCGCCTACTTGTTTAATTACTAACAAGTTGTTTAACCATATAAACATTGAAATAAACACAATACAGTCTCAACCATCTACAGATAAACAACTAAAAGAAATAGACAAACACACAAGTGACATTGTTATTTTTGGACAATCATCCTTAGAAAAACCCAACTTGGGAAAACCGGTGCAACAATTCTGAGGGTTATATTATTATGCAGTCTTTCTGAGTACAACTGGGTGCTAAACTGGCTCACCTGATAGAGAAAATAATCTAGCAGTAATGCCTCTCTATTCGGAAGCAAACATTTGGAAAGTCTACCCCACAAAACCCTCTCCAACACAATCTAAAGCTCAACATCAGCCCTCCTGGCCTCTGCGTCAGCCTTTTGAGGCTCTCCGCAGCCTCTCTGACCCTCTGCATCACTCCTGTAACCTCTGCGTTGATGAGGTAGGCCCTTCTGGCCTTTGCGCAATCCTTTCTAGCCTTTGCGTGGCTCCCTCTGGCACTGTGTCTGCCTTTCTCCCTCTGCACTGGTCTTCCGACACTATCTCTGCCTCTTTGGCTCATACTCATTGCCCCTCGCTACAAATATGATCAATGATTCGATTTCTCTTAGAAAACCTTGCTCTAGAAAATCGAATGACTGATCACTCCGGTGTGTTCTCCGATGGACCCTTAAGTTTCCTCTTATAATTTTCCTGTTGGTCCTTCAACGGCCGAGATTACATCTCTAATCAACGACTAAGATTATATTTTGCTTGATCCATGTCATTTAGAACCTTCTAAACCAATTTTATATAAATACACATTAATATTTTGTTTTTCCTAGTTTAGACTTAGGAACTCCATTAAAAATATTAATTATTTTAATATCTCCTTAACTGGGTAGAATCTTCCCAAACCATTTATGGGTTTTGGTGATCTCATGTGCTTTAGCCTCTCCACCAATTTCCATGGCTATAGTACATCAGATGCTACCCCAAATCAACATGAAGCGATTGATGTTGTATGGAAGGCAACACTGCTTGGGTGACGTGAAGATTCCCTCCTTGATAAATCCACCTGGTGGTGTATAATTGTGGGTGTGATGTGGTCAGTAAGCCTAGCTGCTTCATGAACTTTGATGAAATGAGGTTCTTTTGGCTCCCACTATTGACAATGAACTATAGCGGGGAACCCTTTACCCACATATGGGAGTGGAAGAGGCACTCATCCTCCTCTGGATCTTTAGGTTCCTCTTCTGGATCTTCGTGGTGGCAATGGTGGCATTGGGATCTGCATCGATAATATAATTACCTTTGTCATTCCCCTTGTTGGGCTTTCAATCAGAGTCGGAACATAAATCTTATTCAGAAGCCTTCAGCTCAATGACCAATGATTGCCTGCCCCTACACTCACTTGTGTTGTGAGTGGAGTTCTTATAGAACTCACACCACTTTCTCGTGTCCTTCTTTGGCTTCGTGGTGTTGTTCTTTGCTTAGAACTTTGGCGAGTTGTCCTGGGCTGCCCTGCCTTAGCATTGTCCTTTTTTCTGTGGTTTGGGAGCACCTTTGCCTTGCTTCAGATTCACAGATCCAAAGTATCACTTTTTCTTTTTAAGATTCTTCTCAATCTTAACAACGTATTGGTACACCATTCTTAGCGAGGAGATGTTCGGGAAATCCATCTCATTTTGGATGTACCTATGTAGGCAGCCGCAGTAGTTGAGTACCAAATGTCTCTCAGAATCCTTGATACCCAACTTCGTGTGAAGGGTGAGGAAAACATTGGTAAACTTCGGCACTTCTTGGCCCCTTCCCTGCCGTAGCGTGGTCCACTTTATGTATTTATCCTCATAGCTCCCGAAAGGGTATTATTGCTCCTTGATGGCATCTTGAAACGAATTTCAAGTGGGTGTCGCTGAAAAGAGCGAGGGCATACTTTCATCCTTCTGCTCAGAGTAGGTTTCTCACCAGTCCTTGATGTGGGGGGTGGCTTTGAGAAGAGAAAAATAATATTTTCCCAACTGGAAAAATAAGGAACAAAAAAATACCCTTCTAGCATATTTAAACATTTATATATGGCATCTGCATCTATTTAGCCCTCAAATATGGGAATGCTAAAGTTTACTTGTACCTTAAAAGGAGTGGCACCTCCAAAGTGGCTACTAGATGTGTATCCACCGCTAATGGGCGACCATTGAAGGATCTGGGAAAAGTTACCCATCATTGCATTTTTTTTGTTTATTGAGGGCCTCCTTGAGCAATATTTTGATAGGATCTCCTTCTCCCATGTCTTTCTTTTCTTCCCCCATGAGCGACTGTCAGGATTTGCGATGCTGATCTTGCAAAGGTTCAACCAAATCGAGCCCTAATTCCTTATACCCCGACCTCGTTAGGGACATGCAAATAAGGTTCGAGAAAGAGTAGACCGCTATCATACCACTGATCTAAATTTAAATAGGAACACAACAAATTACAGATATAACAAAAAACACAGAGATGAAAAATAAATAAAACTTCATTTCACTTGTATTAAAGAACTGAAATATGCTTACAAACAGAATGGAAATAAGAATAGCTCGTGTGATGGTAGATTATCTTTGAGAAGAGATGTGGCGGCTACATGCCTCTAAACTATGTTACAATGAGGCTTTCAGGCCTATTTATTATTTAGAAATAATGGAAAACGCTAACCCTGGGAGATGAAGTGCCAAAACTATGGGCCTAGTTTAGGTAAATTGGTACATCAACTTCCCGGGGTTGTAACTTTGGCATACGATCTCTGTTTGATGCGCACAATACCTTGATAGAAAGATCTATTTGAGGACTACAACTTTCAAGTGGCCAAAATGGGATGTATGTTGGCCCTGATTTTCCCAAAAAAGATCGTTTAGGGCCTCAAAACGACTCCAGAAGTTTAGGACCCGCAAAACTACCAAAAATAGTAAACTCTACTACAATTAAGGAAGCTAAAAAACTGAAAGAAACAATGGTGGGGGTGCAAGTGGAATAAGCGGGTGGACACCAATATCCACCTAGATCATGCTCAATTTAAATTGACCTTCAAGAATGATGATGAAGATGAGAAACAACCAGGTCCGAAGTGGAAGCATTGTTAGTAAGTGAAGCAACGACGCAGTTGATAAAATCAGTCTCCAAGTGGGAGATTGTTGGATGTGGAGCCTGATTATCTTCCTGATTCAGAGGTCTTGTTTCATTCGTGTTTGGATCCCAATCCCCAACGGGGGTGTGGAGGGCCTGCCCCCCATTATTGCTTCTTGGGGGATCCATGGGGGCAACTACATGTTTGGAGCGCCCCTTGGTGGGGGTTTCGCGGAAGTGACCCTGAAGCTAAAAATAGATGAAAAATTTCCTTGTAAAATATTATAATTTCATATTCAATCAAGGTTGTTCATTAGGCAGATGATCTGATGGTAAAATTTATGTTTAATTTAGGAGTTTTTTCCCTAGAAGGCAACCCCTCGGTTTATATGAGGGAAATGTATTGTGGATGTGTATTATTATTTTGAGCGGTAAAGAGAGAGGAGATTATGTGAGAGAGAAGGGGAAATTACTGTGGATCTTCTTGTTGTAGCGGCAGCAACACCCTCCAAAATTTTTGCCTACACTTAAATTTCAGAGCCTACTGTGGATCCTCGGATCAATCATTTCCTAGTCACTTATTGGTAAGTTGATGATCTTAATCTCCTTCCTAAATCTTGAGAGGCATTCATGATTTTATCTTTATGTAGTATGTGTCATCTTTGGGCTTGGGGATTATCGCTTGTCATGGAAAGGGAAGTTTGTGTTACTTCAAGGGGAAATATTTGTGAGAATGGGTTGTTCTCATCACATAGACATGTTTCACACTCATTTAATGCACTCTTGCACAAGTGTCACCTTTATCCTCTCAAAGTCTATCATCGGAGCTGCACTTGGCATAAGCTGCCACAAAGGTTGTTGCATTAAGCGAAGTATGTTTTTATGTGTTCAAGATGGTCTATGTTGTATCACTAAGTGTTCAAGTGTGTGATCGTAGTCAATTTTTATCATTGTTTACACTGGTTGCACTGATCCCACACTGAACCAAATTTCAGAGTTCCCCTAGCAACGTAGCCTCATCCAACTTTCCTGAACTACTCACTTCGCATCTACAACCCTCAAGATTTTCCCTTGCCAACTGGAACTATGAAATGCACTAAAATCCCAACCTCTCTTGGCATCCAAAACAATGCAGTGGATTCCTCTATTGTCCTTACCTCAGCCGGAACTCACTGTCTCCAAAAATTGTATAGTTTTTCCTTTAGGCATCTCAGCTGTCCAGTCTCCCTTGCATCCTAAAAATGCGCAGATGTGTCCTCCCAAGGCCCCATCCCACAGTAGTCACTGCCCACTGAAACTACACAATTATGTCTCTCAGTGGCCACAAAGAAGGATGACATGCTAGATGACTCTCAAGGAGTTGAAGAGAAATATAAGTAGACTAAAGAACCCAAGGTATAATAGAAGATTGGGACTGAATGAAGGCTGCATGCAATGCATAACGCTTTGGAGGGTAGGTATGGAAAACAAAGAAGATCTTTTGAAATACACCTCTTAGTGTAGCTTGAAGGACTGCTTATCATTGTCATATCATCATGTCTTCAATGACATGCATGGTTTTAAGCACTAACAATCATTCCATGTGTTTCCTCTAAGTGTCTTGCTCCCTTTCGCTTGTTGGATCAATTTTCGTCTTTTGGCATGTTTGGTTGTTATGTCATGTTTGCAAGCCTTTCTAGAGGCCTTGAAGGTTTGCCTTTATGTATACAAGTTGTCCTAGCCATGTAAACATATGTTAAATTCATACACAAAATTTTGAGAAATGTTGCACAAGTGTCGTCACAGTCATCCTAATGTCTATGCCAAGTGACGCACTTTTCACTTTTAGTTCTAGATAGTCTCATATAGGGTAATGCTTTGTCTTGCTGTTCCACTGGTTTATGTTTCCGTGTCATCAAAGTATGCTAAGTGTGAGATCATAATGTCAAATTCCTCACAAGTTCACTTGCCTCCCACAATTAGCCATTTTCCTAAAAATCCTTTTGACCGGACAACTCTCTTTCACCAGACCCCAACTAAGTTGCACAATGCACAATCTCAGTCCTCAGTGATGCTGCCCTGTTGCCTGGAACTGCACAGTGTGCAGTCACTGTCCCCCAGGGCATTTTCACTGCACAATTCCAAATCTCAGCAGACTTCCCTCCTCCCTAGTATTACGCAATAGCTTCCTTAAGTATGACTTGAACTGCGCATTTCGCAAGATCAGCCATTAAGCCTCCTTCCCACCTATTGGAACCCTACAATGTGCAGAGACCTAAGCCTTTCTTGCCTCCCATAACTGTGCAAAGGTGTCCCCTAGTGTCCTACTTCAACCTACCTCCTAGGGTCCCACCTTGCAGCTGCTACTGATGATATTAAATGCCCAATCCTCTCTCCCAGTGGCCTCTGCGCAATTTTCCTCGGCAATGAACATTGTGCTCAGGATTTCCTCAACCAAGTTTGAGCTGTGCTTTGTGCAGTCTCAGTGACCAATCTCCCACCCTGTCACCTGGAACTGTGCAATGCACAGTTACTAGGCCCTCTTTCCCAACTTGTCACCTGTCCTAGGCTCAATCCATGGATAATAGTGCATCATATTAAACCATGGAGTTTTGGATGTGATGTCATCCCGACATGAGTGAATTGCAGCAACAGGTACATCGTTAGATCATGACAAGATGATGAATAAGGAGAAGATCAAGGAGCGGACATGTTATAAGACTCTCTTACAGTTGGATGAATAAAGAAGCTTATCAAGTACAAGAAAAGGGAACACATGCATGCAACCACCTCCAAACGTCAAATATTATTGAAGACCGCGCATCATCAAGCTATGCAGAGGATAAGAGAAAGTGCATCAAGGAACACATCTATCACTCAACAACAACAACAGCTTGACAGTTCCACTTTGTCAAGTTAGTCATGTCAATAGTGTCCTGTCAAGTCGTGTCATGAGTTTTCAAAGGCCACATCACTACTATGATCCATGTCTATTGTAAGTAGAATGTAATGTAAGGTGGAAGTCCAATGGACACACATAAATATTAAGAGTTAGGTCAGTTGAAAATTCATAGGAATAAATTTTCACCTTAGCTCTTCCCATGAAGTGTAGAGAGTGTTCAATTAGTTCTTTGAGGAGAAAGGAGTGGCTCCAATTTCCCACTATTGGGGCTAGTGATGTATGATATACACATGTGTCTTGGAACTTTTTCTTAATGCATAAGCGTGTTCAGGCCAACACATTTTCATGACGTCTTGTGGATGTTTGTAAGACTATTCTTTCAGCATTTATAATTCATGTTTTCTTCACATGTACTAAGATGGTTGATCTATTTTAGTTGTTTTAGTACTTACCTTGTTGGGAATGTGTTGCATTCGTTATCACTGTTGTCTCATCCTTGTGGACTACTCTGCAGGATACTAGACATACCTTCCTCGCTTATTGGTTATAACGACCATCACATCCATTGTGGACTACTATGCTGGATGGTGGACAAGTCTTCCCTTGTACTTTGGTTGTAACGACTGCTGCATCTGCTGTGGACAATTTCGCTGGATGCTGGACAAACCTTTTTGGTTCACGTGTGTCTCTTCCTTGGTGGTACTATTGCCTCTCACTTAGAGGCTTACTTTACTTCACCTTTCTCCTCATTTTTCAATAAGAGAACCTCGTCACAGTTACATTGTGCACTCACTAGACACTCTTACCTTGTTGTTCGAAGATACCATTGCATCACTCTCCCATGCTAACAACTAAAGCTAAGGAATATCTCTAAGTACATGGAAACCAAGTCTTTATACTGGATGGGACTCCTAAACCAAATGGTGTGAGGTCTATTTGGGACTTCATATCGGGAAGATCCCCTTGGTTGATGAATTTCCAGCACTGTCAACAAAATGGCGCTAGAATAAGGGCTAGATGACAGGATTTACCCGTAGAGTTTGGTTTGAATCTCTTATTTTCAAATGGCTCTTCCTGAAATCAAAATCCTAGGATGTTTTTCAAAATAGCTTAATTTTACCATCCCCGCGGAAGTTATTGATGACCTATCGAAACTTAAGTTCGATGGTGAGAGTGAATCAACTTTTCATGAACATCTGTTTCAAGTTATCCATCTCTGTGTTTGTCACATAGTAGGTTCCAAATATGTCATGACCTGATTACTCACCCTCACATTTGAAGGTCATGTTAAACAATGGTGTCATACATTACCCATTTCTTCCATCCATTCATTCGGTCAGCTTGGCAAAATTTTGTATAAATCTTTTGATAAGTATAACCATTAATATATCTGTGAAAGAATCTGTCGTTTTAGAATGAAGCCTAATAAATCAACTAAGGATTTTACTGATTAGTTCCTTCACCTCTGTTGCGAAATTCATCAAAAATTTTTGAACTCACATTTCTTGAGATAAGAGTTTTAACACTCGGTTCATGTCTTCTTATACGGTGAGCCTGAACCTCCTATTTTCCCCTCTTCCCCAACTCTTTCAGATCGTGAGAAACCTCAAATATCAGAGGAGGAGCATACTACCCCTTTTATTCATTTTCCTCCTCCTTTTCTAGTCTCGACATGGGTGCCTCCTTGTCATGACCATCAAACTGGGAAATCTACGAATCAAATCTCCAGTCCATCTTCTCATCTGTCTCCCGCTTCAATGGAGGAAATTCCAGAATGGCTCAGGAAGCCTACAGTGAAGGCTCACTCCTCCATTCCACAAGAGGGTGTCATTGTTCACAACTCTAATCTCAAGACTGATCCATACTTATGTTATCCTCTATCTTCTTCACATCTTGACTCTTTGTACCATGACTCGCTTGATCAATCTGCTTCACCAACCATTTTATCACATTCTCTTGATTCTCAAGATGTTGGCTCAAATTGCGATTAGGTAAAAATAAGTCACATCACATAGGTAAAGGAGCAGAAAAGTGAGGACAATTTCAATTTTTCCTCTTTGTTTCAAAGTTGTCCGCATCAAAACAACGAGTTTCCATTCTTGAACGATTCTAATCTTCTAATTGATGAGCCCCAAAAATGGATAGTTATATGGGCTCATCCAACCTCCTAATTCGACTTAATCCACCATTCTCATTAGTTTATGACATGTTTTTTATTATATTTATGCTAATAGAGTGAATTGGGTTAGTCATTATGCCAACAAGTCTAATGGGTACTTTGTGTAGTGTTTTGGTCAATTTTGAGACAAAATCAAATGTTTTAATGAGCACTTGGCAGCCAAATTCGTGGAAGAACAAGGGAGAGGATTTTTAGGAAGGTGTCCCCTTCATTTACAGGCCCTTACCTCAAATTCTCCACCATCAACTCAGAGTTCAAGGGCCACCAAATCAATTATCACAAGGGCAGCTGAGCAACAGCTAGTAAAAGTGTTGTTAACTACAAGTTTTGGCAGCCGAGTTCCTAAAGTTTAGGAGGGTTGTTGGGGTCCTCAAGTTGTATAAATAAGAGGGCTTAGGGCCTCATTTTGGTTAGCCAGTAGTTAGTCACTTTGTAGGCAGAATTTAGCTAGTTTGTAGTTCGATTTTAGTCAATAAATTAGCTTTGCATTTCAGCACCTTTTCAAGCTTTCCCTTGTGGACAGTTTTTGATGTAACTCTTCTTCTCTTGCTCAATAAAGATGCATCCAGCTTTGCACTAGCTCTAAATCTCTCTTAGGAGGCTGTAGCTCTTGGGGTTGGGCCCATCTCAAGTGCCCAGTACCTCTTTTGTTTACTTTCATGTGTCTTTGTTGCATTCTTAAAATAAAATCTGCTATCTAGATTTAAATATTGTTTTGTTATTTAGGTTGTTTTTTTATGATTAAAGTAGTTTTTCATGTTCAGATTTGTTTGATAAGTTAATAAAAGGGAAAAAAGCTCCAGAAAAGGGTCAACAACACTTTCGGTTTCACCTCTTCCTTATTGGATCAGGGGATGGAATTGAAGTAATAGCGATGTCCCAACAAAAACGTTGTTTTGCTTGACCATGCAATCTTTAGTGTACTGTTTTCATTTGCAGAAATTAGTTATGGGTTTAGATCTCTGAAATGTTTCTTTGCATAGTTGATGTACATGGTTTTCTTTCTAAATAAAGCTGTTGTTCATTCATGTTATTGATAGTTAGACTATATTACCTAGGACTTTGAATATTTGCAAGACTTTGTTGATTCGGTTGAATGTACACCGTGCAGGGCATCTCTACCACTCCTTCATCCACCTAAGCTTCATCAGAGCCACCTGTTCCATCTCCTAGCTAGGTTCCTCGTCTCTCATATGTCCTTTTGCCCATGTAACCCTACCTTCTTGCTCAATCATTGTCTTAGCCTTCTTTAAGCCAAGTCAGCCTTCTACACCCTCTCACCACTCCATCCACCAGTCCTTGGGTCACTCCAGGCCCCTATCCTACCTCCCTATCCATTCATGCATCTTCCCTCACTCACCCATCCTAAAATCCACTTTTTAAACATCCTGTAGAAATTTCTGAACATCCTGTAGAAATCTCTGAACATCCTATAGAACCCCTGCAGACTTCTTGTAGAAGCTCACAAATGAGGTTTCTTGATAGCCAAACTTTGTGAAATTCTCTAGAAGGGTGTTGGGGACTCCTTAGATCCTCTTTGAACCTTCCCAACCTTTTCCAAGCATTCCTTCTCCTTGATCCACCCTTGCATAGTCAAGAACAGTGAAAGCATATGCATGATAAAACCTGACAACTTAATCAAAAATACGAAAAGATGTTTTCTTCAGATAGAGGTAGTCTAGACACATGTATTTTACCTTCATAGAAGTAATGGCATCTCTTTCAGTAGTTTGCATTCTCTTCTTTGCATCAGTAGGACTCGCTGGTAGAATTAGAGTTTGCTAGGGTTTGCATTTCTTTTTGGCTTTCAGTTTCTTTCTGCAAGTAGATTAGCTTCCTTTGAGTTAGCTTTCGTCCATCAGTTAAAAAGCTTCTTCTTAGAGCTCATAGAAGTTGGCTTAAGCCCCTAGCGGACTTGTGCCAATTGACCAAGTGACAACTGCGGCAAGAGCTAGTACTTGTGCATACAACACCGTCACTTCCAAGTTTGTTATGAACTACCGGGTTGATAAAATTAAAGAAGGGAGTTCCAGGAGTTGCAGCATTATTGCTGCAATACTGGGGTTGACCACCTTTTTGGCGCCGTTGCCGGGGAAGTGTTAGAGTATTGGTGATTGCTGCTTTTCTTCTATTTTCTAGTACAACCTTCTACTAAGTAGTTTATTTCATTTCCATTCTGCAATTTCATTTCCACAAAAGTAGAGTAGACATTTCCCGCTTTCATAGATTAGCATTTCAATTCCGCAATTTCAATTCTGCAAGCATAGACTAGCATTTCATTCCTGCAATTTCATTTGAGAAAAATAGATTAGTCCTTTCCTTCTTTCATTTCAATTTCACATTTTTATTTCAACAAGATAGTTAGTTGCAGTTCAATCTATTTTAGTTTTGCAAGTACAAGAAGAAAAATACAAAAAATCAACCAAAAAGATTTCTTTTCATGCCTTGTAGGAGTAGAGATAATTTAGAAAAATGATTGCACAACACCCCCACTGTTTCACACAACCAACCTTCTCTCTTTTTCGATGGTTGTGATTAAAGAACCCTTAGGAGGACATCAAGACATATTTGAAGAACCTCTAGGTGAGAAGAAGAAGAAAACATTCCTCTGGAGCAAATGGCTGCAAACAGAAATGTTGAGAGCAGTACCTTATCCAAAAACGAATTTCCAACTCAGATGGAAGATTTCAAAAGTGATATGAGGCAATTTCTTGCCATGCAACTGGATACCTTACAGATCCAAAAGAAGCAAGAGGAAGCCAAGAGGGCTTTGGTCATCTTTTGTCCCAAGTGCACTAGAAATCATCCTAGGAACGAATGTCCATTGTACCCCATAGAAGTGTGTTTTGTCTGTGAAGAATACCATCCTATAGATCAGTGCCCTTCCTTGCCTGGAATCAAAGCTGCATATCAAAGGGCCAAGGAAGTCACTGAACCACTCTATTTCATGAACCAAAGGAGGTCACATGGACCCATACCTTACCAGCAGGAACTACAAGGGACATCCCAGACCTATTACAACCTCTATCAAGCCACTTTCATGCCTTCTTCAAGCCACTTTCATGCCTTCTTGGGGTCCCCCTGCTCACCCTTCCTGGTTCACACCTCCTCCTTGTTCCTTCACAGATCCATATTAGGCCCAACCAGCTGCTCATTCGTTTCACTCCTATGCTCAGGCACAACCTCAGTGGAATGCACCTCATTAGGGGTGGAGGCCCCAGTACAACACTCATTTCGCTCATTTTGCTCCACCGCCTGCTCATCCACAGCCATTGCCTCCTGCTCCACCAAGGCAAACCCAAATGCCTGCCCAACCACAACCCCATCCACATCCATCTCAAAAATACACCTCCACTCAACCACCCGTACCACCATTCCCAAAACCATACAATGGAGTAGCTCAATCCAATTGCAAAGCTGAGGCACACCATGTCCAAATGACTCCTCTTGAGCTCAATGATCTTCACCAAAGCTCAGGAAGAGTGTTGCAAAACAGAGATTATATTGACAACATTGAAGGATCAAAGGAAAAAGAAGATTCAAAAGAAAAGATCAAAGAACCATGGGCTACACTTGATGAAGGGAAGACATCAAAATCAGAGATTGAGAGTGCTCCCTCATGGTTACCATCAAATCGTCCATGTACTCAAGAGAAAGATCAACAAAAAGAGGAAGATGTGACGGTCACGATAGAAGAAGATATGGAGAATGATCCATATCAGCAAAAGGACCAAGGATATCAGAGATATATTGAGATATGGTTTCAGACGGTCACTAAGTTGCAGCAGTACTCTCTTCCTTAGCTATGCTCGATCCCTTCAAAGTCAAATCATTTGTTCTTTGAAATCGGATAGTTGTCAAAGCATGCATTTCGAGCCTCCACATCATTTTGTTTCTAATCTCGATGTGCACATGGCTCCATTGGAAGTATTCTTATACTTGAAAAAGATTTTGTTTTTCAAGTAGGGTAGGGTAGAAAAAAAAGAAAAAAAAAGAAAAAAAGAAAAAAGAAAAAAATGGAAAAATGGAAATAAGAGGAAAAATCTAAGGTGAAAACCTCCTCGAAGGCGCCTTAGATTGGCTCATTGATTGAAAACCTCCATGAGGCGGTTAGTGGGTTGAAAAAAAGAGAAAAGAGAAAAGAATAAGATCCTTGGGTGAAAACCTCCCTTGGAGGCGCCTAGGGCAGGAAATTAGGGTGAAAACCTCCATGAGGCGCCCTAGTTGTTTTTCAAAAAAAAGAGAAAAAGAAAAGAAAAATAAACCTAATTTCCATTGAATAATTTCAGGTTGCAAGAAGGACATTGCAGGTCAGGAGGATCACTCAAAACAAACACAGAGGAAGTTCTAGGCTTTCTACAAGAAGCTACAGACATTTCTACAGGAAGTTCTGTATTTCTACAAGAAACATCCTGTAGAACTTTCAGGTGAGCCAAATTCGATTTTGGAAGGGAATCTAAAGCTTGAAATCTATTGGTTAGGCATGCAAGCATCCATGTTTCCATCCCTCACCCTTTTCCATCATTTTTTCCACCTCATTGTGCTTCTTTTATGAAATCTGTGTTTTCTACAGGAAGTTATATGTCTTCTACAAGAAGCTTACAAAAAAGTCAAATTGATCTCCAAAGAGGACCCGAAGGCTGAGAATATGTCCATGAGGCCTGTACACACCCATGTTTCCATCCCTCACCCTTTTCCATCATTTTTTCTACCTCATTGTGCTTCTTTTATGAAAACTGTGTTTTCTACAGGAAGTTCTTGTAGAAATTACAAGAAGCTAAAAATGGATTGCAAAAAGGTAGTTTGGCGAGCATGATAGCTTCCTCAAGGGCTCAGAAGTACTCCTGTAATTTTTAGACTCCTCCTCCATCATCTCCATTCCTGCATCACAACCTAAGCTCAGTTTTTCTTTCTATTCAAAAACTTGCAGAATGCTTTGAAGAAAAAAATACATAGAACATAATTTGTTTTTTCCATAATTTGAAAACCGTGCATCCATTTACAAAACCGTTTTACAGGGAGTTGTATAGGGATGATGGCAACATGCCCAAGAAATTTCAGCCAATTCCGGTGCACGGTTTCCAAGAAATTCACCTCCATCACCTTCAGCCATTTTTGCATTTTCTCCATATCTGTGCATCCGTTTCAAAACTTGTTTCACAGGGAGATGCACATGGGTGATAGTAGCCTACCCAAGTAATTTCAGCCGATTCTGATGCATGGTTTTCGAGAAATTGATCTCTATAATCTTCAGCCATTTTTCTGTTTTTCTCGAAATCTGTGCATCTATTGATCACAATTTTTCTATGGGAGGTGCATAATGATGATAAGAACATGCTCAACAAGTTTCATATCGATCCGGTCTACCGTTCGGGAGAAATGGCAAAAACAAATTTCTATCCTGTGAAAATTCAGCAGTAGCAACTTGAGGGTGCAGATCTGAATGTGGAAGCTAGCTCCTGTAGTGTGGATCCGACTAGAGGATACCTGCACAAGGAAAAAACCACGAATCAGCCACCAATACATCATGCAACCATAGAAACCAAGGCATGCAGCAAATGAAATACCATAGCACCTCACAGCAGCCATTCGACTTCTAGGTATGTGACTGAAACTCGTTCCTCTATTGCATAAATATAATTTTAAAACTACATGAATGAATGGAATGGCGGGATTAAGCCGATAGTTCCTTGTCCAATTCTCTAGCAATCAGGTGGGAATCATGCAGTGTATGTGTTAGACAACTCACGTGGAATTAAAAAAAAGCAGGGAGTGTTAGTCGTTTGAACTCCAGTGCAACTAATCAAGAAGAAAACATATAGCTAATAAATAGAACTGCAGTCTGCATGTGGCCATGTACACCTGGCCACTTCACTCCTTTACCAAGAATCACGCCGCAATGTAAAATGCTCGGCTGAAACTCACACCACCTGCTGTTCATTTGCACTTGACTGAAGTATGCATCCTCCGCTTCCAAAAAATGATGAACTAGTCGTCCTCCACTAGTTTCTACCTGTTTTCGAAATTATCCCGCGTATCAGGCTCACTTAGAGGCGCGGGGGTGCTCTACAGGCTTTTCTATAGGAAGTCTTCTATAGGAAACATAAAAAACAACCATGCAGAAAGAAAACCTAGGATTTTCGACAAATTTCAAGCTCCAAACGAGGTAGGATCGGGGAAACTTCATTGTGCATGATTTGTTGGTGCAAAATGGTGAATTGAACATGGAATTAAATTAAAAAAATGAGAGGAAAAGTCTGCTTGCACATTGAAAAAAAAGGTGAAAAGTCTACTTGCATATTTTCTGAGTTCTACACAGTTCCTTTTTTTTCCCTCTGCATTCGAAGTTTGGCTTCTTCTTTCTCACCTTCTTCTGAAAAGAGAGATGCAACCATAGGAACTAAGCTTGTGCGTAAAGAATGTGATTTTTATGTGGTTGGGGATAAACATTAGGCTCTGCACTCTGTCTGTAAGAGCCTAATTCGCTTTTGATAGTCAAGTTTTGGGCAGCAACAACATTGTAACCAGGGAATTGATACAAAGTGACCTATAAACACCTGAGGGGTACTGTCTTCAACGTTATAGGGAGGAAACCATACACAAAATTCCCTTTATGATCAGAGCACAAGAAAAATAGAGCATTTTTCACCATGCCAGGGGGATTCATAATTCAACATTATCCATGGTTATCATGTGAACTTCCACTTCATCCAGCAGTGAAGATAGAGAACACATTGAGGCAGAAGAGAAAGCCAAGGGTAAGGAAACCCAGGAAAGACCACCACAGAAAGAGTAAGAAGAGAAACAAGAGAAAGGCCAAGCTGCCAAGCCCAAAACTGTGGGTGGAATAAAGGCACAGACACCAAGGGAGAAACGGTTGCAAACTTGGGCAGAGAAGACTGAAAGGATGCAAAAAACACTCAAGGCAACGATAGCACAAGTCAAAGAGAAGGCACCCCTAGCCAAGCAAGCCAAATCAGGGAAAACTGGTTCTACAGGAAGCCAGTAGACTGTTTCTACAGGAAGCCAGAAAACTGCTTCTACAGGAAGCCAGAAAACGGCCACTACAAGAATTTCTACAAGAAGTCTGGGGAAAGGGAAGTAGAAGGAGAAATTAGCTGAGATTTTAGCTAGGGAGGTAGAAGCTGTGCTGGCCACCCTAAGCACATTCCCCAAGCAGAAGGAGAAGCAAAAGAGGGAGCTTCCACTATATTTTAAGGCAAGAAGGAGCATGCAAATAAGAACTGGCAGACCCCAACCACAGTCAAAAGAGCCAATCACAATTGTAGACACCTCAACTACACAAAAGGAGAGTTCCCCCTCAAAGGAATCCATCACCTATGAATGGGGAAGGCTGTAGACATCCACCTGGAGAGAAAGAATGAAAATGTTGGACACAAAGACCTCTCTACAGGATGCTGAGACAGTTCTATAGGAAGCTGAGAATTCTCTAGGAAAAGGAGCATAGGCAGTGGGAAGAAAAAAAGAGAAAAGCATGGTTTCATGAATGAGAAGAGGACATCAATTTAGAAGCTTGGCATGACAAGGAGGCCACCAAGGCCATCAAAGATGAGGAGATAGATTAGTTGCTCAGAGGATGAGCAACACTTTCAGTAAGGGGGTGATGATGAGCCCCAAAAATGGATAATTATATGGGCTCATTCAACCTCCTAATTTGACTTAATCCACCACTCTCATTAGTTTATTGCATGTTTTTTATTATATTTATGCTAATAGAGTGAATTGGGTTAGTCATTATGCCAACAAAGTCTAATGGGTACTTTGTGCAGTGTTTTGGTCAATTTTGAGACAAAATCAAAGGTTTTAATGAGCACTTGGCAGCCAAATTCGTGGAAGAACAAGGGAGATGATTTTTAGGAAGGTGTCCCCTTCATTTATGGGTCCTTACCTCAAATTCTCCACCATCAGCTCAAAGTTCAAGGGCCACCAAATCAATTTTCACAAGTGCAGCCGAGCAAGTGCTAGTAAAAGTGTTGTTAACTACAAGTTTTGGCAGCCGAGTTCCTAAAGTTTACGAGGGCTGTTGGGGTCCTCAATTTGTATAAATAAGAGGGCTTAGGGCCTCATTTTGGTTAGCCAGTAGTTAGTCACTTTGTAGGCAGAAATTAGCTAGTTTGTAGTTTAATTTTAGTCTTTCTTTAGGCAATAGTTTAGCTCTGCATTTCAGCGCATTTTCAAGTTTTCCTTGTGGACTGTTTTGATGTAATTCTTCTTTTCTTGCTCAATAAAGATGAATCCAGCTTTGCACCAGCTCTAAATCTCTCTTAGGAGGCTGTAGCTCTTGGGTTTGGGCCCATCTCAAGTGCCCAATACCTCCTTTGTTTACCTTTATGTGTTTTTGCTGCATTCTTAGAATAAAATCTACCATTTAGATTTAAATCTTGGTTTGTTATTCAGGTTGCTTTTTATATTTAAAGTAGCTTTTCATGTTCATATTTAGTTGATAGATTAGTAATCGAGAATATCTCTAGAAAAAGGCCATCAAGCACCTCTAATCTCACCTCTACCTTAGTGGGATTGTGAGCTGGGAAAAAGGTGACATTGCTGCCAGCAAAAACGCTATTTCGCTTGACCATGCAATCCTTAGTGTACTGTTTTCATTTACAAAAATTACTTATGCGTTTAGATCTCTGAAATGTTTCTTTGTATAGTTTATGTACATGGTTTTCTTTCCAAATAAAGCTGTTGTTCATTCATGTTATTGATAGTTAGACTAGATTAGCTAGGACTTTGATTATTTGCAAGACTTTCTTGATTCGGTTGAATGTACACCGTGCAGGGCATCTCTACCACTCTTTCATCCACCTAAGCTTCATTAGAGCCACCTGTTCCATCTCCTAGCTAGGTTCCTCGTCTCTCATCTGTCCTTTTTCCCATGTAACCCTACCTTCTTGCTCAATCATTGTCTTAGCCTTCTTTAAGACAAGTCAGCCTTCTACACCCTCTCACCACACCATGTACCAGTCCCTGGGTCACTCTAGGCCCCTATCCTACCTCCCTATCCATTCATGCATCTTCCCTTACTCACCCATCCTCTAAAATCCACTTTTTAAACATCTTGTAGAAATTTCTGAACATCCTGTAGAAATCTCTGAACATCCTGTAGAACCCCTGCAGACTTCCTGTAGAAGCTCACAAATGAGGTTTCTTGATAGCCAAACTTTGTGAAATTCTCTGGAAGGGTTTTGGGGACTCCTTAGATCCTCTCTGAACCTTCCCAACCGTTTCCAAGCATTCCTCCTCCTTGATCCACCCCTGCACAGTCAAGAACAGTGAAAGCATATGCATGATAAAACCTGACAACTTAATCAAAAATACGAAAAGATGTTTTCTTTAGATAGAGGTAGTCTAGACACATGTATTTTACCTTCATAGAAGTAATGGCATCTCTTTCAGTAGTTTGCATTCTCTTCTTTGCATTAGTAGGACTAGCTGGTAGAATTAGAGTTTTCTAGGGTTTGCGTTTCTTTTTGGCTTTCAGTTTCTTTCTGCAAGTAGATTAGCTTCCTTTGAGTTAGCTTTCGTCCACTAGTTAAAAAGCTTCTTCTCAGAGCTCATAGAAGTTGGCTTAAGCCTCTAGCGGACTTGTGCCAGCTGACCAAGTGACAGCTGCGGCAAGATCTAGTACTTGTGCATACAACACCGTCGCTTCCAAGTTTGTTACGAACTACTGGGTTGATAAAATTAAAGAAGGGAGTTCCAGGAGTTGCAGCATTATTGCTGCAATAATGGGGCTTACCAGCGTGTAAGGAAGTGTTAGCTGGCTGTGCCAGGGAAAAACAATGGAGAACTATGTCAAAATGAATGGAAATGAATAAATAAGAGTTTGTGATTAGAAGTTTCAGTGAGTTCTAGGTGTGCTAAGGACAAATTGACAAGGTATGTCAGGTAGTGTTAAGGCATGCTAGAGGCTAGGGTGACATGACAAGATGTCATAGGTGCTAGGGTGTAGCAATATATGTCAAGGAGTCATAGGGAGTGCTAGGGAAACACAAGGGAGGACTAGGTAAAAATGCATGGAAATGAATGAATAAGAGTTTGTGACCAAGAGTGTCAGCGATGTCTAGGTGTGCTAAGGAAAGAGTGATAAGGTCTACTATGTAGTGCCAAGGAATGCTAGAGTGTTAACATGGTAGGCCAATATGTGTTAGGTGCTAGGGTAAGCTAGGGAGTGTTAGGGGGTGTCAAGGAAACATAAGGAAGCACTAGTTCAAAATGCATGGAAATTAATGAATAAGAGTGTGTGAGAGGGAGTTTCAATGAGTTCTAGGTGTGTTAAGGAGGAAGTGACAAGGTTATATGCTAGGTAATGCCAAGGTATGATAAACTACCAAGGAATGTCAGGAAGTGCCACGGTGTGCTAGGGAGTGTCAAAGAATTCCATGGAATGTAGGGGATGTTAACACATGCCACATAGTGCCAAGGCATTCTAAGACATGTCAGGTGCCATGGCATGTCAAGATGTAAATTGTGTTGCTTAATTGTTTTAGAACAAGGTTGGATGTGATGAGCCTTGTCTTGGTAACTTGTTAAGTGGGATGAGTGAGATTGTACATAACTAACCTAAGATGAGTTACAAGTAGTTCTTAGGTGAACAAGGCATATGTTGAATTTCCATGACACATGAGAATCCGAGTTTGGCCTTACAATTTTTTATGCAAACACACTCAAGTGCCACAACACATCTACTATGCAGAATGAAATCTGTCATGAAAGAAAAAGTAATGGATTGAATGCACAGTTTAGCATCTGCACATCTACATATGTTAATGCTTATTATTGTGATATACAATAGCCATTTATATGTCTGGTGTAAGACTCCTATGGATAGTTCTATCCACCAACAACATCTCTGTGGTAAAAGGTGTACTGTTAGAGGTTGCTCCATCAAAAATAGCAATCAAAAGGGACCTTACTATGCACACAGATGAAGAATTAAGAATATTGTTATCTATGAGTGCTGATGTGGAGGTATGGGACAAAATTACACAGGCAACGAACCTTTTTGTGCAACCTATCAAGATCTAAAAAGGAAAATGTGTGATTATATATACATGTGCGATAGTATTTGGAGAAATGACAACCTAACCCACAAATTTGTTGAAATTTTGCTAGAGTTGACCTATAATTGTTCCTAAATTTAATAAACATGTAAAATAGGGTTGACTTTTCAATACAAAATATAAATTGATAGGAACATGGCCAAATTGTGAAAGTGTAAAAATTGGTATGGTTTAAAGGGACCTATCCCTTTGAAAAGTCTTAAATGTGGTAATGAAGGTTGAGCCTCGTTCTAGAACCCCTTTTGGCATCCATCTTAGGAATTGGTGTAGGATGCAACACTTCAGAATAATTTTTGTAGCAGTGATGTTAACACTTGTATGGTGACATGGGGTTGGAGTTGGCCTGTCAAAGCTCATTGGTCTACTTTGGAACTTCTCTAGGGTGATGCCTTAGATGATTTGGAGTACGAGGGCATGATTTGATATTTAGTTTGCATTGAAGAAGCTTTGGAGGCTAGATAATGCAGAAAAACCCTTGTTCTGAATAGGGAAGCACATGCCACTTAAGAAAGTAACAACAAGTACACAGATTTGAAACTCAAATCACATCACTATTTATTACTCTTTGAAATAAGAAATAACTAAAAATTTCAAACACTACTATTCACTTTTCCTTTAGTCTAGAAGGTACAATGAATCTGGAAACATGTACAACAATGTCTCAACTTTCTTAACTCCTAATCCTAATGCACCTTCTTTGCATGGATAGACAAGACAATTAAAGTCTGCTGCTAGTGAATATGATATGAGATATGCAAACATGCTTCCTTAGCTAAGGATGAGAATTAATAACTAGGGAAGTTCTCCTTTTAAATATGCATGCAAAAACTAAATAAAGCAAAGGGTTTCGCTACTCCCGGTGCTAGAAATGAATCCATTGCCTAAGGTAAGTGCTTTTCCCAAAACAAGATATTAAGGACTCAGAAAATTTGTTGCTTCCTTCAAGAGAGGTGTATGCCAAAAAAAGTTAAGCTATCATGCACTATCCTCCAAATTCATTCACCTTTAACAGAAATCTTGTGCCTAGAAAAAGACAAGAGACCAATATCCAAGATAATTCGTTGACCAACCAGAGACCCTTGTGCTCAAATAGCGAGATAATAAGGGAATGTCAACTAGGGTGGAATATTTTGCCACCGAAATTGACAAGAGATAGAAGGGGTAAAAAACTATCAGACCTAATTCTCAAGAACAAATGAATTAATCCACACTTGGTGATCCAAAATGAATTCAATCCTTCTTTATTTATATATTTTCCAGAGGGGTTTCATATTCTTAAGTGATTGAGTAAACCTTACTCCAAACCCCAAATTTGGGTTTTTTAAGCCCAGTTTCCCCAAAAATTGACCAACAATGGGTGTTTTGGGGTTTTTTCCCCTTTATGGAGGACTATAGTCTAAAAGGATGGATATGATATTATGACCCATTTGTCCTCAATTTGTAGAGGACGTTACATGGCACCTAATAAAAGAAACAATGCTTTAGTTTAGGAGGTAATAACTAAATGCTTATTTATTTCCACATAGGACATACATCTTGCAAAAATGATCATGGGGTAAAAATACTACATCAGGCCTAAACCTTACTAGCATTATCATAGTCCAAGCATAAAAACCATTTCAGGTGAAACAAGGTCAGTACCACATACTACAAGCACAGATGACAAATTCAAAAACAATATAATTATTCAATGAAAGAATGATGAATCATATTAGTGCACTTTAAATTTAATAGCTCTTGAGTTGTAGTGTCAATCAGAATTTCTCAGGTTGGATCATAATTAAGTACTCAATGTTGTTTTGGGTCCAATTTGGTGAAAAGGAGGAGCTCTTGGTGACAATGGGATGATCAAGATTTTCATAAGGGAGCTCTACTATACTTTTCAACATACAAGACATTCATTCTAGTGGAGGAGATATAGAGAAGCCTTTAATAAGGACCTTTCCAAGATCAATTTGGAGGAAAATCCATTTTCAAAGCTTAAACATAGTTCTAGATTCAAACAAGAGTAGTCATTTTTCAAAACAATTATTAATTACCAAGAAATTGGAGCCAAGCTGACATGTTGACCATTTATTCTTCTACTGGACAAGGAAGCTTTTATGAAAATTCCTTGGCCCTTTGATCCAGAATCTCTTGATTAGAAATGTAATAAAAGACGTATTTTATATTAAGGAAAAGGGAAAAGTAGAGGGCCAGTTAATAATTATCTCTAAAAAACTCTCAATAGAATCCTAACATATTTGAAATGGAAATGGATAACTCCATGGTTATTTTTTGCTTTAGAAACTTTGCTAATTTCCATGATTGAAGCATGTATTCATGCCTTGAAAGGAGATCACAAATGCTTTTGATATTGGTTGAAGCAAAGAAATGTGCAAAGTTACACTCACATAGAGGTATCGAAAAGAATTATGTGGAGCTTGTTGTCCCAGACTCCAAACAAAGAATGGACAAAAGGTGAAAAAACCAAGTCAAAAGGTATGTGTAGCTTTTGTCATGCAAAGGTAGGTGTTAACTCCACACTCTATAGCAAAGGCTTTGTGGCGAAAGTGACACAAAGGTTTGCATGAAGAATTTTGGATTAAAAGGAGTGGAGCTTGATGCTACATGTCCACTATTACTCCACTTTCTGTATGAGTTACAGGAGGTAAAAATAATGAGATACAGGAGATACAAAGTAGATACTATTGTTATTCAAACTTAATAAAAAAAATTACTATGTCTTCCTTGACATAAAAGAAACATCTTCCATAAAATAATTTCTCCATGAACCTGATTTAAAATGAATCTCTTCCATTGATGTGGCCAACCATAAATAGAAACAATGTCAATGGGCCAATTTTAGTTTAGAAAATTCACAATTAGTTTCAATTGTAAGATATCCTATTTTTAGTTCAGATTTCAGTTACAAGCAGTGAAATAGGACTCGTCGATCAATCACGACTAATCATGAGTTAGAAACTGCTCACTGATCCAGATTTAAACAGGAACGCAACAAAATACAGAGATAACCATATACATAAAGATGCAGTGGAAATAATACTTCATTTCATTAATGGAAAATACTAAATTATGCTTACAACCGGAAATAGAAATAAACCAGCTAGGGCGATGGTAGCTTATATATGAGAAGAGATGTGGCGGCTACATGCCTCTGAACTGTGTGACAATGAGGCTCGAAGGCCTATTTATTGTTGAGAAACGATGGAGAACCCTTCACATTCCAAAACCTAACCCTAGAAGATGAAACACCAAATTGTGGGCCCCATTTTTGGGTAAGTTGGTACATCAACTTCCTGGGGTCGCGAATTGGTCATATTATCTCCGTTTGACGTGCATGATAGCCCGTTGGAAATATCTCTCTGAGGACTACGACAGAAAAGATGATTTTTTGATAGAAAAATCGCTGGTGGTAGATTTCCCAAAAAACGTCGTTTAGGGCCTCAAAACGGCTCCAGAAGTTTAGGACCCGAAAAACTGCTAAAAATAGTAAACTGTGCTATAATTAAGGAAACTGAAAAAAACTGAAAGAGATAGTTGTGGGGGTCCAAATGGGATAGGTGGGTGGCCACCAACATCCACCTAGACCATTCCTCCCCCCTTAGGAAGCAATGGTCCCCATTGCGTTGAGTTCCTCCCTAAGATGAGGAAGCTTCTGCTGTGCTGGGTTTCTAGTGAGTTGTTCTGCAATCTCTGATGTGTCCTAAAATGGTGGGAAGCATGGTCGGCGACAGTCCACATTGAACACTTGGTGCAAGCGAAGGAAAGGAGGAATGTTGTGCTTCCAAGCATTGTTGCTCATAGCCTTGGTATTGGTGTAAGGACCATGTGTGAGTGGTCTGAGTTTCTGATGGGTTCTGGTAAGGCGTTCTCTCTGCAGATGAAACCAATCTTTGTCACCCACCTGAAACTTGTGTGGTACCCTTGTGGGTGAGGAGAAGTTGTTCCTATGTTCTGTCATGACCATATCCCTTTGCTGCTGCTGCTGCGTGGAGGAACCTTTTGCAGGGGTCATGGATGTAACAATGATCTTCCCCTTACTTTGGGAGCGAACCAGATAGAAAATGAATTTCCTAGTTTGGGAGATGAGCTTGCTACCTTTCTTGGCAGTGATCAAAGAGGTGGCGGTAGGTGGGGCTACCTCTGGTATCATGTATAATTAATTATCCAAAGAAACAATGACAGCGCGAGGCCTTGACTCACACAGCATGTCGCCTCCACAAGTATGGCTGGCCCAATAGTATATCACAAACATCTAGAGGTGTAACATCACACAATACCTCGTTTGTGAAGGGCTTGATGCTGTAGGGAACATGGCACTACTGGCGAACTTTGAGATCTCGTCCTTCGTGAAGCCACCCGATACTTTACGGCTACAGGTGTGGTGTAGTCGGTAGGCCCAACTGCTTCACAACCTCTACTGAAACGAGGTTCTTTTGCCTCTCACTATCAACAATGAATTGTAGCAGTGAACCTTCACCCACATTTGTGAGTGGAAAAGGCGCTCCCCCTCCTCTGGGTCTTCAGGCTCATTCCTCTGGATATTGGCAGTGGCAACAGTGGCGCTGGGCTTTGCATCAATGATCTGCTTCCCTTTGCCATTCCCCTTGTTGGGTTCTGGTTCAGAGTCGGAACATGCATTTGATTCGATAGCCTTCAACTCGGCCAACAATGACTGCTTGGTCCGACACTCACTGGTGTTATGAGTGGGACTCTTGTGGAACTCACACCACTTTCCTATGTCCTTCTTCGGCTTTGTGGTGTTGTTCTTTTCTTGCGGCTTCGACGGGTTGTCTTGGGTCACCTCGCCTTGGCTTTGTCCTTTGGGCTTCGGATTTGCAGATCCAAATTCTCGCTTCTTCTGTTTGAATTTTTGCTGGATTTTGACAGCATATCGGTATGTTGTGCCTAGTGAGGAGATGTTCAAGAACTCCATATCTTCCTGGATGTATCTGTGTAGGTAGCCGTGGTATTTGAGTACCAAATGCAACTCAGAATATTTGATACTGAACTATGTATGAAGGGTATGAAAAATGTTTGTGAACTCCGACACATCTTGGTCTTGTCCCTGCCACAGTGTGGTCCATTTGATGTATTTGTCCTCATAACTTTTAACAGGGTAGTACTGCTCATTGATGGCATCCCGAAAGTCATTCCACGTGGGTACGACTGAAAATAGTGAGCCTGTACTTTCATCCTTCTTCTCGCAGTAGGTTTCCCACCAGTCCTTGACGTGGGGGGCTGCTTTGAGAAGAGCGAAAACAATCTTTTCCCGACTTGAAAATTCATGAACATAAAAATACCCATCTAGCAAATTTAACCATTTATCTATGACATTTGCGTTTATTTGACCCTTGAAGATGGGGATTTCAAAATTAACTTGTACCTTAAACGGTGTGGCGTTCCCAGAGTAGCTGTTGGAAGCCGATGCGTCGCCTCTGGGTAGCCGCTGAAGGATCTACGCAAAGCTATCCATCATCGTGTTCCTTTGCCGCTTGAGGGCTTCTTCGAGCAAGATTTTGATAGGATCTCCTGCCCCCTCATCTTTCTTCTCATCTGCCATGGGAGGTCATCGAAATTTGCAAGGCTGGTCTTGCAAAGGTTCGACCAGTTCAAGCCCTAACTCCTTATATCTCGACCTCGTTGGGGACATGCAAAGAAAAACAGAGAAAAAGCAGACCGCGCTGATACCACTAATTCGGATTTAAACAGGAACGCAACAAAATACAGGGATAACCATATACACAAAGATGCAACGGAAATAATACTTCATTTCATTAATGGAAAATACCGAAATATGCTTA
Organism: Pinus taeda; assembly: GCA_000404065.3. Taxonomy (NCBI): domain Eukaryota; kingdom Viridiplantae; phylum Streptophyta; class Pinopsida; order Pinales; family Pinaceae; genus Pinus; species Pinus taeda. The sequence goes on from APFE030598479.1 coordinate 74,051, forward strand.
CAACCGGAAATAGAAATAAACTAGCTAGGGCGATGGTAGCTTATCTCTGAGAAGAGATGTGGTGGCTACATGCCTCTAAGCTATTCTGAACTATGTTACAATGAGGCTCGAAGGCCTATTTATTGTTGAGAAATGATGGAAAACCCTTCACATTCCAAAACCTAACCCTAGAAGATGAAACGCCAAATTGTGGGCCCCGTTTTTGGGTAAGTTGGTACATCAACTTCCCGGGGTCACGAATTGGTCGTATTATCTCCGTTTGACACACATGATAGCCCGTTGGAAAGATCTCTCCGAGGACTACGAAAGAAAAGAAAAATTTTTGATAGAAATATCACCAACGGTAGATGTCCCAAAAAACGTCGTTTAGGGCCTCAAAACGGCTCCAGAAGTTTAGGACCCGAAAAACTGCTAAAAATAGTAAACTATGCTATAATTAATGAAATTGAAAAAAACTGAAAGAGATAGTTGTGGGGGTCCAAATGGGATAGGTGGGTGGCCACCAACATCCACCTAGATCACTTGCTCTCCAAACGATCTGATCTAAATATTTGCGAGTCAAAATCACGTTGACCATGTTTAACTCATGGTCAATGCAAGTTTGACTTGAGACTTTCCAATTAAAGTAGATTCCTGGGATTGATTTCAATTTATTTGATTTTCAGCCTTGACTCAACAAGCACAAGTATTTCAAGTTTAGGTATGCCACATTGCTAAAAACTAAACGTCAGTCGTTCCAAAATTTATTTCTCATTTCTCAGGCCCAAAACTCATATGTCGAGACCTTCAGTAATCAATCACTACTCACTATTACACTGTCCACACTCAATATCGGAGGAACCGCCAAGGTGAGCCTAAGTCCAGACTCCATATCGGGCAGTCACCAACGTGTGCTCTATCCATGCTCCATATCGACCCTCGGGAAATCGCACATCACCTTCAGCATGTGTTACATTTAGGCTTAGTTGCTTCACTATTCAACAATCAAGGTACATTGGCACTTGGCTTAAATAATAGGTATATTACTATATTGAAGTTTCAATATCGTTTTCAATGGCAAGTTTCAAGTTTCACTATTCAACAATCGAATGTTCAACGTATTCCTTTGGTTATGACTTTTCAACCCTATAAATGGGGCTTAACAAGATTTAAAAAATGCACTAAGAAATGGTTTCAAACGAACCATCGACCATGTCATCAAGCATTCCTTCCTTGGTCGATGTCTTGCCGACTTCAAAGGCTTTAACCATGCATTCACAACTTTGGGTATTTTTGTTCTTCGAGAATATGTTATTGATGTATTGGTTCAGTCGTCTTATGCTAAACGAACTTGCAAATTCAGGATTACAATGCAATATATGTTGATAATATTTCCTTTAGGTAGCATTTCCTCATATATACCTAATTGTGTTTCAAGGTCATAATAATATATTAGGTCGAAATGTGCTTGTGTTGCTGGACAAACTCCTCTTTGATCCTTAACAAAAACTCATATCCTTTAAAACCAACCCTCCTTTTTGCGAAGTTATATATGGGATTTTTAATTTTAATTTTTTTATTGTATTTTATAGGAGCCAAATTAAATAGAAGGTAGAACTCCAAATCTAAACAGAAGCCACAATTTAAACACGAGTCCAAAACAACAACAATGCCGAGGGAGAAGGACGTTTCTTGGGCTTATTGTGAAAAGATTCTTGGAGACCCTAAGCTTCTTTGTAAATTTTGCAAAGCAAAATGTAGTGGAGGCATTTATAGATTCAAGTACCACCTTGCACAAATACCTGACCATGATATAGTTCTCTACAAAAACATTGACGAAAATGTCAAACACCAGGCAACCTTCGCCATTGATATGTTGAGTCAACATAATGCAAAGAAATAAGAGAAAAAAAAAGAAATAGGTGTAAGGATTCTGGACACCACATATCTCCACAATGGTATGATATTGTCCACTTTGGGCCTAAGCCCTCATGGGTTTGCTTTTGGACTTACCCCAAAAGGCCTCAAACCAATGGAGATATTTGTCCATCCTTATATACCCATGATCCTCCCCACTTCTAGTCAATGTGGGACTTTGGTCGTATACCCAACAATCCTCCCCTCGAACAAAGGACCATCGAGCCTCCCCTCAAACGATTATCCATCCGTCCACTCTCTCCCAACCAGGATTCTCCACTCCAATG